>JAHZNJ010000997.1:0-14587 GCA_027744475.1 Lepidocyrtus cf. sotoi NNG-2020 | reverse complement strand
ACATACGTTTCTGGTTAGTGGAATGAGAATAATTGCACGGAAGATCCTTTCGAAAGATAAGATTAGGAGTACTGATACTGATACGTACTCGAATGTGTAGTGCTGGTTGCTAGCTGCTACTTTACACAAGTTTATGAGAGGTTTTTTATATTACTCCTGATGGGATTTTTTCTCTGTAGCTTTTTCTACTTTTACAGATATTTGGAAGCTATTCGAATTTTCATTAGGATTGCAAGATTAGAAAAAAGCAGTAGAAAGAAAGAGAGAGATACAGAGACATAATATATTTCGAAAATAATGAAGCTTGAAGAGAAGAAAGAAGAAAATATTGCTTAGGTAAAAAGGCTTACAAGTTATTCTATAAGCAAAAAATCTAACAGTAATAGTAATAATCATAATCATAAAGAAAATATTGAATATGTATTACCTATCCAAAAAATACTCAGAGTTGGAGTCACAGAACGAAGTCATTAGCAAATGAAGACAAAAAAGTTAAAATGTGGATGGAGAGAACTTTGGCATTTGTAAAAAGTGGATGGATGCCTAATTTCAGTTTTCATATTTCATTCCGCTAATGGAGGGATGGACAGGGGGAGGTCGTACAAGGCAAGGACTAATCGTAATCAGTGAAATAAAAATAAAAAAGAGCTTTTTATTAGTCTACCTTATAGATAATGTTGATGTTGATAATTTCACCTTTTTTATGATCAAAGTCAGAAAGTATTTGATTGGAAAGTATTTTTTTTACTTTACTAATACAAATACGCGATGACATTTTGCTTGTTAGTAAAAGGTCATCCATTTTATTGAAATCGAAGCATTTCAAGAGGTAGAATTAAAGCGAGCCACTCATACCCAAATATTTTATAGGATGGAAACGAGTAGCAAAAATTAGTAGTAGTAAGCCACTCCATAGTTTTTTTTCTCATGATACTTTGTTTTCTTTTCAAAGATGTCTCGGCGACTCTTGACATCCATCTGCATCCAAATCCCCTTAAAAAAGTTTTGTTGGTCAACAATATAGTCGATAGTCAATAGGTTACTTTACAGTATTCATTCTTCTCTTTTAATATCTCTCCAAAAAAAGAAGTTTTTGTTGACATTTACTTGCTTTTCTACTCTGCTAGTTCTAATTTTGTGTTAAACTTTAGCTTTTTTTCTAGTTTTTTAAATGATTCTTTTTATGTAACGATTTCATCCTTCCTTTCTTCTCCTCTCGCAGCGGCGCGGCGCGGCGGCGGCATTACTAATTATATAAATAGCAAAAAGCATAATTACGTTTTACGAGCTGAGCTAATCAGTAAAGTAAAAGTAAAAGTAAAGTAATAATGCACAATGTAATAATAATAACGCGCGGAAAGAGAAAACATTGAGAAGGACATATTTTCGCAATTAAATATTTGCTTATTCCCCAAAAGAAGAAAAGAAGGTCAAACAAAAACATACCGAAATAGAAACGAAGAAGAAAGAGAAGAAAATGAAAGGACAATTTTTATTTATTGTGTCAACCCATTTTCATTTAACTTATTTCATAAAAGTAAACATTCCTTACATTTAGTTGGCTTGTTCTTGCGTTTGTCGGTTTGTTTGTTTGTCTGGACTAGAGAAAAAGCAATAATACGTAATGTACGTAAGGAACGACAACAGCAAAAACGTAATGAAAATAATGAGACACCTTCTTCTTAACCTTACTTCCTTACGTAATACATAGATACGTAGTAGCTATATTATTATACTTACAAAAATAATTAAAAATAACAGCAACTATTTAACTACTCTTCCAGAAAAGCCTAATGATCTGTAAATTTGCCAACCTAAGCTAACTATCAACAAACTATAGGATGTGTTGTGTGTTATCCTTATTAACTTTATGGGTAATTAAAATGGAGGAGCGGTAAAATGCATTTTCTTTAGAAATGGCAAATTACTTCACATTTTCACAAACCTTTACACTGAATCTGAAGTTACAAATCCTTTTTCGAAATTAATTTTACTTTAAATGGCGTTTTTTTCTTTCTTTCTCCTTAGTACGACTTAGGCATGCCTTTTTTGGCATAATCTATCACACAAAGACATGTAAACATAATAAATTGGTAATAAAGATTTATAGACTCGTTTTTAAAGCAATGAAGGGATAATACATCTCTCAAAAACTTTATGCATCTAGCAAGTTTAACTGAATTCTTTACGATTTGTATATTCGTACCGCTACACTTGTTATTTTTCACCGCTGTTCAGGATCAGCAAATGCACGTACGTATTCAACCGCAAGTTAAGTCTCGGAGAAAGTATTAGTACTCATCACAGTTACTCCTTTTATCTCTATTTCTTCTTTTGCTACTAGTTACAATTAGTAATAAGATACTTCATACCATAGACAGTCAATGTTATAAAAACTCATATTTCGAATTAATACATCTATTACGCTGCTTAAAGCTTAAAGTATGATAAAGTAGCGTTGATGCACTGACAGGTCAGCGAATGGTGTTACCGAACTTTTTTCATCTTGACGCATAAAAAAGTAACAACACATTTTGTAGCTCATAGAAAAAAACAATGTTTTGTCACACACAAGTGCAATTGGAAATCTCTCGTTTCTGAAATTTAGGTCAAAGTGACGAAAAAACGGCAAGAGATAAAGAATATTTGTTCAGTAATAAAGTAAATGCGGGCACAAAACAATCCTTAACCTCGAGAATAGTAGAATTCAATTTTTATTTCTTTTTGACTCATTCCATGGAAATTTGTCACTCATACTCACTAAAAAAGCTAATTGTTTAGTTCAAAGTTACGACCTTTTAAGATGAGCATGTTGCAAAATAGAGAAATCTTTAAGGTAAGCATAATAATAATTTCCTCGTCTACCACCCTTCACGTTTTTGTAGATTTCTTTGCTCACATCAACTTACCATCTTATCTACCTGTTTAACGTTTTCAATAAAAACAGCATTTAAGTTAACAATTTTTATGTTAGTAGTAACAGGGTTGATACAAATGCAAAAGTGTATAATTATAAGAACGTAAATTGACAATTACGGATGCTTACAGAGCAAGAGATTTTATGTGTATTTGAAGAGATACACAACGGCAACATACGTAATGAAAAGTGAATTATTTAATAATGAATAGCCAAAAACACTCATCAACCAACTTTTTAAAAAGTTTTTATGGTTAAGCATGCAATAAATAAAAAGGCTTTTCTTATGGCAGGCAAATAACAGTAATCTCATCCGATTATTTCGATTCGGTTCGATTCGATTTCGATTATTGAATTCGATTCGATTTCGATTATTTGAATTCGATTCGATTTCGATTCGATTATAATCGAAACCTATAATCGATTGCATGCCTATACGACTCTTTACTCTATCCCAATACTAATCAATCATCAATTATTGGTAATTGCGGAGAAAGGAAGGTTTATAATTTATTTGTTGCAATCGTTTTCATTTCACTCATTCACTTTGTATTTTGGCGCATAGGTCCATATACAAAGTTTTCAGCATTCATACAAAATGCAAGAAGCCATTTTTTTCACTCTTCTTCTTCTTTCTTCTTGCTCTGTTTCTCTTCCACTTTCTGAATTACGTCATCGGACGCACGGACCTTCTGTTCCCGTTTTTGTTATTGTTGCTCTATCTAGTACTCTACCCTACTTTTCTTTCAACCACTTTTTAAAACTTTTAAAGACTTCCCATAAAAAAATAAATAGGGTGGTTATTGTCGTATATAAGGAGAAATAGCGAAGTAGCAAAGTATGTAGTAAAAAAACTAAGCAAGCAATGATGATGATGATCATGAGAGAGAATAATAAACCACGTTCGTCTTTCTTTCTACTCTGAAACGGCCAAACCATCATCGCCACCACCACCACCACCGCCATAGCCTAATCTATATATATCCAAAAGAAAGCAAAAGACTAACCATTTCTTTTTTCTTTTCTTACATTTTTAGCTCCATATAGCTTAGCTTTTTTAACTTTAAAACAAAACACAAAAGGCTACTGAAGCTGTCTCATCTCTTCTCAGCTCAGCTTTCAAGCTCAAGTCTTAAAACTATTAAAAAAACTAAGCAAGCAATGATGATGATGATCATGATGATGATCATGAGAGAGAATAATAAACCACGTTCGTCTTTCTTTTTACCCTGAAACCATCATCATCGCCACTACCACCGCCATAGCCTAAGCTATGTATATCCAAAAAAAAGCAAAAGACTAACCATTTTCCTTTTTCTTTTCTTACATATTTTTAGCTCCATATAGCTTTTTTAACTTTAAAACAAAACACAAAAGGCTACTGAAGCTGTCTCATCTCTTCTCAGCTCAGCTTTCAAGCTCAAGTCTTAAAACTATGAGACAAGTAGCAGAAAGAAAAGAAAAAAGGAAAGAGAGAGAGAGAGCGTAAAAGTAAAATAGAAGCTGAAAATTTCATTACGAAGCCCTAATTAAGTTTGGCAAGTCCTCTAAAGATGATTTTCACCAAGACAGAGAAAGTGAGAGAAAAGAACAGAAAGAGAGAACCAAACCAAGACCAAAGAAAGCTCTTCCCCATTCTTCCTCCTACTTTACGACATGTGGGCAAACACAAGAGAAGAGAGAAAGCCGCCGCCACCACCACCACCGCTGAAGCTAAAGCAAAAACCTCGGACGGAGTCTGTTCTGTTCTCTTCTGTTATGTTCCGTTCTTTTAGTTTTCCTTACTTAAAACTAAACTAAACTTAAGTAAGCTAAAAGTAAACCTAAGCCAAGCCAAGCCAAAACCCAAAGCCACTCTCTTTTTTTCAATAATGGAGTGAACAGTGAATGTTTCTTCTCTCTCCTTTCTCTCTGGCTCTGGCTCTTGCTTTGTTGCTTCTTCTTCTACTGTCATCATGAGTCGTAGTTTTGTTCTGCTTTTAGTTTTCTCCTTTTCTCCAAGAAAAAAAATTATAAATAAAAAAGTGGAGGGTTCTGTTCTGTTCTCTTCTCTTTATGTTCTATTCTGCTCGGGAGAAAATGTGTGAGAAAATTTTGTTGGCGCAGGAAGGGCATTATTACGAGCTACCTTTCAATTTATTAAGGTGGTCTGGTCTCTTCCTTGGTTTTTTGGCGAGAAATGAAATGAGCGTTGCTTATGTTCTGTGCTGATGCTTCTGATGATGATGAGGATGATGAGGATGATGGCAATAAGGATGAGGATAGCTCGTAGTAGTGGTGGTGGTGGTGGACACAAGAAACCGAAAAAAAATCCTGCCAAGGACCTTTCTTTCCTTCTTCCTTTCCTTTTTGTTTCTTTCTGTAGAGTAAAGTGGATTATAAATTGGTCTAAACTGCTGCTCTATCCTTTTCTCTGTAGTTTTAGAAGCCTCTTAGCTTTAGCTATGGCATTTCGCTGCTGCTGAAATGGTCTGCAGCAGAAAAGGAAAGAAAATGAGGAAGGGAATAGTCTTCGAAGAAACTGCTGCGGTTTTGTCTTAAAGCTACAATTTAAGTTTCTTATTCCGTCATCGGTTTTTCCTCTTCTGTTTCCTACTTTTGAAAGAAAAGAGGAAGGGAATAGTCTTCGAAGAAACTGCTGCGGTTTTGTCTTAAAGCTACAATTTAAGTTTCTTATTCCGTCATCGGTTTTTCCTCTTCTGTTTCCTACTTTTGCTTTAATTGAAGGACTTCTCTGCTTCTTCTGGAAATTATCGCGGTGGTTTCTGTTGCTGCTCCTGATTAAAAATTGGGGTTTCCACTAAAAATGGTTTTAATACTTCCAAGAATTTTGTAGATCTTTTAAATACAAGTTTGGATATTTAATTACTGATTAAAGTAACATAAAAAACTTCTCGAGCTAAAGTAGCAAATTCTACAAATAAATTCTACTGCGTTAAAGAAAACGATCATCTTATTTTTAATGATTTACTTTTGGAATTTCAGAATAAAATATTCTGGATTTTTCCTTCATTATTAGTTTTTGTAGCTTGGCCTACTTAATCTCACAATCAACTGGAAAGTCTCAATGTGAAATTTATGACGCTTTTCTTTCTCTCCTGTCGTATTATAAAATGTAATTAATAATTTAGCAGTTTAACTGAAAGGTATTTATTTAGAATAATTTAGTTTCAATGTTGAAACATGGAGTAGAGTCGGAATGAAGGAGCTATACTGAATATTTTGTGGATACGTCAAAAGTTTATTTTGTTGAATTTGAGCTGAAATCCTTTTCTTTACGATACACGATTCACGATAAAAATATAATTATGTTTCAGCTCACGACTCACTCACGACGACACATGTGTAAGCTGAAAAACTTTTACTTTACTGGATAGGATAAGAATTCTTATTTTTCTTCTTCTTCGAAGAATAAAAAGAATTGTTGTTGTTGCTGCTGCTGATGCTGAATAATTCTTAAAATCTCTTTCCATTTACTTATTTACTACAGAGCTTTTCTCAGAAGAAACGGAAATGGTGTTTCTTTATATTTTTTGCTCATTATTTTCGCAAATTACTTTGTCATCTCTTCATCCTACTCACATCATCACAACAGTCACAACAACAACAACAACAGCAGCAACAAGATTTGATTTGCATAAATAACTGGAACATATAAGCAAACAGGGAAAGCAGCTTGTTTTGAATTTGAGACTGACGAAAATGAGCATTTTCTTTCGTTTTCTCATGTGTACGTACGCGTATTTATAAATTACTCAATCATTTTCTTTGAGTTTATGTATGGAAGCGAAGAAGCTTTAAAGAAATACTCGCTCGCTTCTTCGTGTGAAAGAATAAAGTATAAAATGTGTAAATGAAATGTAAACAAAACAGCTCATTAATTTTAAAATGACTCTTTCAAGCTAAATGTAAACGTAAACCTAAAAGCTGTATCCATTATACATTTTCCTACCTAAACCAAACCCTTCTCATTTTCTTTCTCCATTCCACTTCAAAACATCAAAACTAGGAAAAGAAAACAAACTTCTTTTGAAGAAAATTCCATTCCATTTCATTTGAATTTAGAATTAATTTAAGCATTTAAGAAGAAAGGCAGTTGAGTTTGAGATGTACTAAAATAATTACAAAATGTAAATTGATTTTCTTAGTAATGCTTAATAAATAATTGCTTCCTTTTTCTATTTATTTTATTTCATGTTGGATTTCTTCTAAATCATCAGAGACGACAATCAACTATTTATTTAAACAAGCGTTGAGCACAGTTTCCGCTCTGCCATTCCATTACTTGAATGACTTATGGAGGTGGAAAGCTTTCCGTGGAGATTACGCCGACCAAGCCAAGTGGAACGAAGAGTTTTGGTCTTTGTCTGAAGAAATCGTGGGCGTCCACCCTCCAGTGGAGAGGACGGGAGAGGACTTGGATTGCCCTGCTATCTTCCATGTTGCTCAGGATTACGACATGATTCGCTACTTCTGTCGAACCATTCTTCAGTTCCAGTTTGCTGAATCCCTTTGTGAATCGGCGGGACATCAAGGACCCCTCAATGAATGTGACTTTTACAATTCTACGGAGGCTGGAGATAAACTTGCGTAAGTTTGCTGCAGTGAAAATCTGCAAATCTTTTTATATCATAAGAAAGTATTTGGCTTGTATCCGATCGATTCATTTAATCCTTTCGAAATTTTACGAATTGGGGCAATCCTAAACACATTACAAAATCTTAAATGATTCGCAAGTTAGTGAAAATTTATTGATAGAACTAAATCTGAAGAAATTTTTTTGAATTGATTGAATTTTTTGACGTTTTTAAGTCTGTTTTTGACGAAGTTGTGTAAATATGGAAATTTTTTAGAGTAATGTTTTCCTTTTGTACGTTTTTAGAGTCTATTCCATAAACCATTCTTTAAAAAACTTTGTAGTTTTTTCTGCATAGTTATGTATAATTGATCGAGCTCCAATATTCTCCATCGTTTTTTCCTTAAGTCAAGTCTTTCAGTTTTGCGTTGCATTGTCATCATCATCATCATCATCATCATCATCATCACAATGCATATGATTTGGCAAACAATCAAAAATCAAGATTCTCCTTTTTGTGTGGCATTACTTATTTTATTTTGTCACACAAAAATATTATTCTGATTAAATATGGATTTAATCCAACTACGGAAAATATTTTCATGTTTAAAAGAGAAAAGAAAAAACACAAACGAAGAAAAGAAATCCAATCCAAAAAGATTTTCTCTTTTTGTTATGTTGGGCTTGCTTTGCTTCACTTTTAAGTTTCTTAGCTCACTTGTTCAGCATGTATAGCTGCATGAATAATATCATTGTGCTGAAATATGATATTCAAGGCAATATTCAAATTTTATATTTATATTTTAATTTGAAAGACAAACACAAAAAATGTGGAGAAGGAATCAACATCATCTCATCATAGTTTCGTTTTGGGCTCATGTTTATCTTCATGTTTATGTTCATGATAGGATAGGAGGGATCGAGAAGAGACCATAAAAATGCTTAATACAAATGCAGGGAAATATTCGAAAATGACGACGACAACAACGATGATGATGATGATGTTGGCTGTTGTAATGTAGTGTAGTACGCTACGTACGTGATGCAATCAAGAGAAAGCGGCCTAGACTTTCACAGACAAGACAAAAAATAAGACAGAATTTTATTCTTCTACTTCTGATCCTTTTTCTCCTTTCCTTGTCCTTTCCAAATTCCGCCAAAAATATGACGACGATGATTATGATGATGATGATGAAATCTTTAAATATGTTATGTGATACGATACGATACGACCTTCTTCTATTCTCTCTCCTCATTCTTTGTGCATATTTTATGGAAATTGGGTAGATACAGAATACGACACGGCCTCGCCATATTTATTCCCGTGATTGTTGCATACACATATTTTTACTTTATTATTCAGTATTTGCATCCAAAAAGGTTTCTTCTTCACAGTTTTCTTTTTCTCTTTTCCTTCGCTTCAGGGAAAGAAAATTTTCTCAATTGAGCAAGGACAAATATTTGTTCAGCTGTTGTTGGTTATGTCGTCGTTTTGTTCTGAGTAAAATCATTATGTTGTGGGATGCTGATTTCAGAAGAGAAGAAGAAAGGAAGGTTTGAGCTTGCATAATAAGGAAGAGAAGAAGCGATCCAAATGTATTTGTGAGAAGCATCCCAGAACAGAAAAAAGTTCAAAAGAAACGGCATCGGATGCTCCTTACTTCAAATCACTGTTTAGAATTCAGAATTTTTATATTTTTTGAAAGATTTTTTTATATATTTTTATGCGCCAAACATTGTTTTATCTTTATATTTTTATATTTTGTAAGAAAAAAATGAAAAAACAAAATTCAGAATTTTTTGAAGAATCTTCTTATTTTCTGGAATCTATTCTGGAAAGGTAATTCATACTACCTTGAAAGGATTCGTTCTCGAGGACAGGACAGGAGCAAATTTAATTCTTTTGTTTTTGAAGGGGGGATCTGTCAAAGAATCAGAAATTTAGAAATCAGATCATGCAGAGTAGAAAATTTGAAATGTCAGAAAAATAGGACGAATAAGAAGATATTCATAAAATGAAGTTTCTCAAGTAAATACTTAAAAGAATTGCTCTTTTATATTTTTAGAAGATTTGATAAGATTAAGTAGCTTCCTTGCGTGTTATACGAAGTACAACACAATTTTGTTTATTGTATTGTATTCCTTTTACTACTTCAATTTAAGTACAATATAAAATAAAATAAAACTGTTTAAGGGTAAGCTTTGTATGTAAATATGTACAGAATATAAATGGTTAGTCAATTTGAACAAAAAGGATAAAAAGAAGAAGCTAAAGAGGGAGAATAAAATTTGAAATGAATGACGTAAATATTAAAATTAGATATGCAATAATATGACATGACACTTGAGACTGAGAGACAGAACATTTGAAAAGATATTTTCAATTTTAATTTCCTCTCTTTCTTCTCTCCCTTTTGCTGCTTCTCTGTCTTTTAAACTTAATTTTGAATTGGAAGTTGTTGGGGAAAGAAATAGAGAAAAAGGTCGAAAGGAGAAAATGGGACTAAAGAAGAAGAAGCATTTCCTCCAAATGCGCACGACAACCCCTCCGGTTTATAAATTGACAGGTGTCAGTGAGCAAGCAACCTTCAGTTTTAGTTCTCAAACTCTCAACTCTTAAAAATAAATTTATTATAAAAGAAATAAGAAGCTCTTCAGCAATTCAATTTGTTTGAAAGTTGAAGTTAAAGTTGAACATTTTGAGCTTCTTCTCAAGAACTGGAATGAAACGAAACGATATCATTTTGTTTCATTAGTGTTCGTTTCTTGTAAAGACTGAACTGAAAAGAAAACTGAACTGAAGACAAGAGAGAGAAAATTTGTTTGCAATTTTCGCAAAAGCATAGCATAATAATAAATAAAAGAGCACTTCTTTTTCTTGAAGCGACAATTGAGTTCTAACAAAATTGAATTGAATTGTTACAAATTTTGCAAGAAGATGAAAAGGAGATCTTATTTATGCAATGCAAATGTGCAGTGCATTAAAACTAAAACTGTTATTAAAACAATTTTACTTTACTCTTCTTCTGTCTTTCAGAGTTCAGACTAACTTTAGTAACTTTTAAGTTTATTTTCAGTTTTATTTTTAGTGTTTGGATAAAAACATTTCATTATAAAGCTAAATTGGTTACTTCTCTTGAAGAAATGGTGAATTTATTTAAAGGCGAGAAATGAAATAAAATGGAGAAGAAGGAGAAGTAACTAAAATTGTGTGAAACTTTCTTTCTCTCCAATTATTTTTGTTATTCTTTTCATTTTCCCATTTCTTGCGAATCTTCTTAAAGCAATTGTGTAATTTTATAGATGGTTGTGAAGAAGTAATTGAAATCGCCCACTTCTCCATAAACTCTTCCGAAAACAACCCAACTTTACTTACAAATTACATTACAAATTACATTGCAACATAAAAATGAAGGTAGTGATCCTGTTTGCCTAAACTTGTTCCATTTTCTTCATGCAAAATACAAACCAAGCTCATAAAAATAAAAGTAAAAGCAAAGAAAAACTGCAAATGAAATCTTGTTGAAATATCTGAAGCTATGAAAACTTTTACTTCCTTATCTCGCTTGTAATTGCCTTCTTTTATTGTAATAATATCGTTTACTTGTTTTCCGTTTTTATTTCATCACTTTCTTAACTAAGCATTTATATATCCAATTTGGCAATTTGAGAACTAAATGAAGTTACAGTAAAAGAAAATGGTACTAAAACTCCAAATTCTTTTTTTTTATAAATAATCCACTACCATTCTCTAATTTTATTTCCTGTTTTCAAATTGTGATAATAAAATAAAAATAAAATGGAATAACAAAGCCATACCAAAAACTTTATATTTGACGAGAGGACGATAACAATTTCTAATTTCAACTCAACACTTTTTATAAAGAAATTGCATCATTATCTTGTTGGACGAATATGAAATAAGAAATAAACTCGATGGATATTTTTATTTTCTAAAGATATTATTTGAAACTTTTTCTTTTTTGTTTTGTTTTCTACCCACACATCACGTAGACTTTAAGACTTCATCACTTTCTTCATTTTCTCCTTCCTGTCTCTTGTTTTGTTGGTGGCTGTTGTTGCTGTTGTCGTCTTGTCCCTTATCCCGACATTTTTTTCTTTTTTCTGTTTTGTTCACAACTCACGTCAAGAAAATCGCCAATGCATGATCATCCGCATCCCTCCCTAACAAGAATACCCTTTTCCCAACTTCCTTCTATTGAGAGCCGCCGCCAAACACCAAAGCCAAAAAGTCAAAGTCAAAGACAAGTCAAGCCGAAGCCAATCCGAAAGAAAATCTCTTTTTTCGTATATTTAGTTTTCTTCCTCTCATCACCATCTTCGTATCGTCATCATCCTTTTTTTACTATTCTTTTTTATAAGCAGTTTGAATCAGAATGTAATTGAGCTTCTTCTTCTTTTTCTTGAAGTATAAAACAGATATTATGCTTTTGAGTTGAATGCTTAAAAAACTCCATTTCTCGTTCGTTGGTTCATCTCAATTCTCCATTTCTTCTGAATCTTCTCTTTTTTCTGCTGCTTTTATTCTTATTCTTCTTTTTTTGGCAAATTTTTATAGTGGGATTGTAAATGAAGTGGATTGGCACTTGAAAACTTTTGGAAGTTTGGAAGTTACTCCAACAAAAACGACGACTATAATTTACTCTTAAATTCCACTCACAGTGCAGCAGTAGTGGCTTTGTAGCAGTAGAATAGTAGCGTAATAGATAGGTCGTGTAAAGTGGTGGCAGAGAAGAGAGAGAAAGCAGGAAATTGCATGGAAAGTAAGTGAGCAAGTAGGATGCATATTTGATGGACTCTCTTTTCTCTTTTTTGGCTGTTTGAAAATGGAATGGCCGTTGTTCTTTTTTTCTCTTTCTCCATTCTTCTCTAAGCAAAAGCAAATAAAGAAAACGAGAAATAGAGAAAAAAAAGAATGAAAAGTCAAGTCAGGGAGCTAGAAAGCAAACCAGAAAAAAGGAATTTGTTTACATTGCTTTTAACACTTTTATTTTATTTTTTTTTGGATGTTGTTGTATCTGTAATGCATAGATGGATGAAACAGTGGAACAGTTGAGGAATAGAAGCAAAAAATAACGAAAAATTGAGAAAGTGAATGAAAGAAGGATTGTAAAAAGTAAAAGTGTTGCAATTTGCGATAAATGACTTTCTTTATATATCTCATTGACAATTGGCAAATAAAATGGGGAAGAAAGAGAAAGAAATTGTTTTTTCTTAGTGGATTGGATAGTGGATTGCATAATAATATTGAATTGGATTGACACTCATTCCATTTTGCTTTCCTCTTTCGATTCGACTCGTTTTCTTTCATGATAATATCGTTCAATTGCACTATATAGCTTTCGTGCTAAATGGTGGAAGAATATTTAAATTTATTATTTATTTTTAAGGATTTAGGTAATTTCGGGTGTGAGTATCGCGCAGTTTAGGTTGTAAAATTGTAAATGGTTAATTTTCTCTGGAATGAGATGAGCTTCTACTAAATTGAAACATAAACGGTGCTGTAATGTAATGTAGAACGGTCTTTATGAAAATTTTATGAATTTGTTTCCTCTTTACTAAAATATTCTATTGGCTTCTCCGTCGTGTTAGAGAACGAAAGTAATTTATATTAATTTTCTATTTTTTTCTTATATTTGCGTTTGTTTGCTTTTATTTGTTTGTGTAGGGATATGTTGCAGCTGGGAGCTTCCAAGCCTTGGCCAGACGCTCTGGAAGCATTGACAGGGGTCCGGCAGATGAACGCAGCGGCAATCCGGGAATATTTCAAGCCGTTGGAGACCTGGTTGACGGAGAAGAACAGGGAGAATGGAGACCAGCCGGGGTGGTCTTATGTGAAGCAGAAGCCAACATGAAACGAGGTTTCCTTTTCCTCCCACCCTCCCATTTCTATCACCTCCATTGTCATCCCTTCCCTTGTCCTACTTCAACTTGTTCTTTATCCTGTAATTTATTTATCCCTCAGAAGGTCGTCTATCGCTAAGTTGTGGACGTTTACGAAACTTATTGATTAAAAATTGTTTTCCTATGTATGTACGAAAGTAGTCCAAAAGCTCAATTAGAAAAAATATTACTTTTTGGTTATATTTATTCAGTATTAAATGCGTATTAAACAATCAATATGTTTAGGAAATGTAATATGTAATGACGTATTTTCTACATAAAAAAGCTTATTTCTGTACAATTTCGATTTACAACAGTCTGTATTGTTTTTAAATAAAATGGAAAGGGAAACTTTCTCGGATGATTTAATGTAAAAATAAAAATGTGAACAAATCAAATCAAATTCTTAAAAATTTTATTTTATTTGATACTGCATGAAACTATTTTTATATTTTATATTTCGGATAATTGGTAAGCTCCATGAAAGTTGTTCGGATTATTTTCTAAAAAACACTAAAATAAAAATAAAGTACCTGTAAATGCAAAAATACAATAATTATACAATTACCTTACGCAACATGTGCGAAACTATCCTTGCAGAAAACGCGCAAAGTAAACAAAAGTGTTATCTAAATGTACTATTTTAGTTCGATTCGAGAATTTGCGTATGGGGAAAGTCAAATCAAGCCAAACATGAATTATAAATTAATATCGAGCTGATTTTGAGCTGTAATAAGTGAGCCACGCCACATGAATGAGCTGTGAGAGTTTGAGTGCTAATTTCGTTATTCTCTCACATTGACTTTTCCGTTATCCTCTTTCTCCAAATATATATGCACGTATGTATTTATTTTTAATTTTTATCAATAAATAATAGAAACTCGTATGGCCATCATACTATAAATTATTATTTTACTTTAACCTATCTTTTATGTTATTTCTACGAATACGATGAGTTGGATGGAAATGTCCAGGTCCAGGTAAATGAAAGAAAGTCAACCAAAAAGTAAAAGCAGTTCGTGCCTCTAAAATGTTTGTTTGTATTTCACTATATCATTGTACGGAAACAATATTTTATGGAGAAATGTGGAATAAAATTATTTTATTTTTTAGTACTGAAGAAAACACATGTGTGGACTTTAGTTTTGTGTGACTTTTATGAGTGGTGGCGGTGGCGAGTAAAAAGCAAG
>JAHZNJ010000995.1:0-11514 GCA_027744475.1 Lepidocyrtus cf. sotoi NNG-2020 | reverse complement strand
ACAAAAGCTTTTCAGCAAGCAAAGCAAAATTAATCGTCTCGGAAAGGTGCGTTGCGTAACACTATCCGAATTCGACTACTACCCGACCACAGTATCTAATCGAATTTTTCCGCTATGTAGTAAGTGGCTTTGAAGAAAGCATTCATTCTCGGCTAGCAGAAATTTGACAGATGTTGAAAATATCAAGAAAGTATCAGATTTCATGATTTACACTAATTGAACTTTATACAATGTAGTGGCTGTTTCAAAATTATCATTATTAAATTTCTTGAAGCCAGCCAGTCCTAAAGCCAAAAACAAAAATTGGGAGAGATACCGGTTTTTTATTAGTGAAATGGAAAGCAGCCGTAATTCCAGCTGCATATTATTAAATTACCAAATATTTTGTGTTTTTAACAATCAATTCATAATAAGTTGATGGTGATGTAATGAGTAATTTTCTTGATTACAGTGCAACAGTTGTAACATAAGACCTGGTATAAAATATAATATAAACTTTTTCCTTGTCATGAATGGTTATGATTACGCAGATTACTTACAAGCATGACCTTGCGTATAGGCAGATACCTTTTTTATACATCCTTTCGTTTTCGTCAAGTTATTTGATATTTACTCATCAACATGTCAAACAAAGTTGCGTGATATATCGTTTGCAGGCTATCAGAAACAGCTAATCTACCCACCAGGTGTAACATAAAAACGGTCAGGTACTAATTATACAAAGTTTGTAGGTACTATTGTGTTTTACATTACATTGTATTAATCTGACTACGATTTCAGTCTTTGTATGAATTTAGAATTATTTGTTGACATTTTAAATTGAACCTTAGGCAAAGAAAAATCACTTTAATAACATCTAATACTAGATAAATTCGTGGATTTTATTTTACAACTTTCAGCTAAATAAGAAATAAACTTTGTTTGGCTTTGCTTTAAAATTTGCTTTTGTACAAAATGAATGTTTTCTTTGACCTATTAAAAGCTAATGTGATGCAAAAACTTCCGTTAAATATCTTAATCACAAGAACATTAAAGCATGTTAGAGTCGAGCCTTTGCAAAGGTATTGACGGATGCAAAAGAGCTGATAATTTTAAATCGTGGATGGAAGGAAAGCAGACATGGGTTTTTAAAAAGATAATTTTGGAATGACAAGTCACGAACGAACCGGGATTTGGCGGGGTGAGAGCATCATCATCATCATCATGCAGCATAGCATCTGAAACAAGTGATTATCTCCAGTTACTTATTTTTATTACTATCCCAAAAAGTAATGAAGCAGCGATTAAAAAGGGTATATTCCTACAATTGCATAATAAGTGTGAACCTGCCATGCATATATATAGTTTATTACCACACAAATACAATCGTTTGCTTACAATTAAGACTTTATAATGTTATTTGTGGGAGGGACTTTCACGAATAATAAAATTGTAAAAATATTTTTATCTCTAAGTCGCACCTATTTTATTGTCGTCTCCTTTAGAATCATAATAACGTTTTATGCCCAGTACTAATGTAAGTTATTCCGTAAAAAATAGAAGGTAAGCAAGTAAGCAACTATGCCAAAGTTGAATGTTTTTACATAAAAGATATTAAAATATTAAATTAGAATAAAATGTGGATGTACAATGTTCAAAGAGTAGAATTTTGGTGTGTATGCATCTTATTTTCTCGGCTTTATTAGTATTTTTGGGATTAAACAAGAAATTTTGAGTGCGCATTTGCGAAGCTTCAACACGTATTGATTTTAACAACTAACCAATTACATAATTGCTCTTAATTTTCAGCAGATGATGATCATTTCTCTATTTCTCTCGTGTCTCGTATATTCTCCACCTTTTTGTTACCCTTTTGCTGTCGCTGTGAATCTTGCTGAGATTTCTTCTTATTGGCGTCTCCACCGTTTGAATTCGAATTATTATTTCTTGAGTTCATCTGATCTTTATTTCGATTACGCATCTTCTGTATCAACTCCAGCAGAGTTTCTTTTCTTGAAGGGAGAATATTTTTGCTACTTCCTGCTCCTCCTACATTAATATTGTTCAGAAGGAGACTGGAACGAGAGAAAGGCATTGGTTGGGATACGGTGGTGGTCATAGACTTGCGGTGTTTTGAAGGTGCATTGGATAGTGGGTTCGACATTAGCGCTGGCCATTCTATATTTCTATTTAATTTTTGCCCAATTATTGTCAGCTCGTGTCCATTAAAATTTTTCTGTGGAACGGAACTTGAATTTTGTCTGTAGATCATCTCAAACTTTCCAGTGTCTGCGTAGCGGTTAGTTCTGCGATCGATGACGACTACAATAGAAACGAACACAACAAATTAATTTTACGTAATTTTGTAGTTATACATTAAAATACTTAAAATACTGAAGTAAAAATTGACGCAAAGTCGAAGGTCTTACCTTTAACAGTATCTTCTAAACATTGAGCACACATTTTAGCTGTAACTTTAGTAGAAGCTGCCATACAAGGACACGAATTAATTTCAATAAGCCAAGGTTGAAAGTCTTCTGTCAGCATGAAGTCAGCCCCATACAGCTCATAACAGCCCCTTTTGTTTTGAACATCTTCTTGACTTGCTAACATGACGCCAACGATGGCTTGTTTCATTTTGCTGTAGATTTGCTGCCAAACATCTCCCTTGTTGATTGACTTCAGGTAGGCTTGAAACGCCTCACTCGACCACATATTTTCTTTTGGTAAGTTGGCATCACGCTTTGCAGAATTTTGGTAGCGACACTGCACAGAGTTGTTGCATAGATGTATACTCTCGTGGTAGTTTTCAAGAACGAACGGTTTTGAGCAGAAACGGACGTAGCTTTCTCTACAACACGCAAGCAAATCAATCAGTTATGAAATAAACGAATTATTTGAAACCTTTTATACTTTTATTTAATTTAAACATTATGAAACTCACTTGTAAAACCAGACGGTTAAAGGTGCCCAATTAATAACGAGAAACCATTGACGAATATCAAACTTCGTTTTGTAAATCAGCATCGGTTTCTCAATGTACTTCTGCACAACCCAGTTATTCTCCCTGAAATTACTGTGCGTCATCAAATCCAAAATTCTTTCCAAGTTATTCATTATCCTGATTCCAATCCCCCTTGATCTTGCACCTGGCTTGCATATCCACATGTTATAAATCCCATCAACTTGGGCTTGGGGCCAGTAATGAGCCATCGTTTCAAGGACTTTCTTCGCCCGCTCGAATTTTTTGGTGCAGCATTCTTCGCTATCAAAACGAATTTTCTTCTTATCATGAACCACCCCATAATACATTATGATGAAGTTTTCCCAGTGTAAGTTCATTGTGTTTGGGGGGAGCATCCAATCAAGGTCTTCATGTCTTCGTCCTCTGATGTAATTTCCCAGTTGTCTGCAAGCAAAGTCAATGGATAAAGAGGTGATGGGAGACTTCTCACTTGATACCGCTTTGTGCCCTTTCTTTTCATATTTTTCTACGAAGTATCGAAGATAACTCATGCAAGCTGTGAGCCGATTGATTTCCAATCTAGATTGTCTCTTCGAATTACCCAGAGAAAGTCTGGCACGTAATTCCTAAGTGCTCGAGCCAGCCAGATTACGTCAGATTCTTCTTCTGTCCTTGCTGAAATAGCAATACGTATACTTATGTAGTATTTACTCACCAAGTATCAAAGTTCACACTTGTTTTCAGAATGACGATAGGTAAAATGTTAATTACCTACCTAAAGGTGAGATTGCATTCACTGAGCGGTTGTAGAACATAGTTTGAGGCTTTTCAACCCATCCCCTTTTCTTCAAAGCTTTTCTAATAGCCGGGTAAACCCCACCAATGGAAAATACTTTACGCTCCTGCAAGTAAAATTAAAGAAATTATTAATTCAGGTCACATACACACAACTTGCTCTTGTGCTTCATGTCATATTTGCTTTATCCTGCTAGATAATTATGTTAGGTAATTTACTTTAATTGCTTTCTCCACCAGTGCTCGGAAGGCTCTACTGCGTTCAATGGATTCCAAAGACTTTGCGATTACGGTATTAGGATATTTTAGGTATGATACGGGCAGCGGGAAGGTTTTTGAGTTCGGACTTTGATTTGGTAAAGCAGCAGAAGAAGAGTATCCCAAATACGCTGAGCCGCTCTTGTTGATGATGTTACTGCCGCCGCCACCGCTTTGGTTGTTATTTCTGTACAAAACATGACCACTGTTTGGTCTTCCGCTGGAACTCTTGTTCAGAGGGATGGATTTCACCGACGAGTTTGAAGCTGATGTAGACGGCCGGTTTGAAAAGGACTTTCTCTGTTGTGGTAATTTCGGGGATGCGGTTGCTGCTGCTGTCGCCTTTGCCAAACCTGTTGCTGGGCTACTGTTACTCGTGTTAACATTCTTGACATTTTTGTTGCTGTTGATTGGATGAATTGCTTTCAGAGGACGGATGGAGCTGGCTCGTCTAGTGAAGGTCTCGTTTCTCACATTGTTTCGGGTAGACGTAGTCGTAGTAGCAGGCTCACTCACGTAATTGTTATTGGCAATGCTGCTGGTGGTAGTCTTTGGCTTATTAATCTTATTATTTGAGTTTGGGACATTATTCGCCGACGCTGACCTAGATCGAGATCTGGATGGCACCAATGGAGCAGCGCTAACGCCTATACGACCCCTTAAACTTCCGGAGGATGTATTAAATGTACCACGCTTCATCGCTTAAAAATCAGTCAAAAAATTCTAATTTTGCGGATATAAAGAAAAAACGTTCAATTTTGCATATTTCTATTTAAAAAGACTGAGAATTTTGGCCTAAACTTGGAAATGACTGATCATTTACATAAAATTGAAATAATTTGGAGTCTTCACGAATGGAATTTTGAACGTGGTGGATTTTGTGAGTAGAAACAGTCAAATAAAATTGGCACATTCTTTCGGAAAAGGAAATTGAAATTATTCAAGTCTTTAAATAAAATGTGTCTATGGAAAACTTTCTCAGTCATTACGTATAACCAAAGTAAAACTAAAAAAACATTCTTACGCGATCTGAAAAGGGATTAAAGCGCATTTTAAGCATATTGTGCGATAAAATCAAAGAAGTAAGTGAAATAGGCGGATGACTCCGCGGAATTTTAATAAATCCGTCCGTAGTCCGTACGTGTACTCAAAACCCTTTTGGGTCGTGAGTTTCAATGATTTAAGCCAGATTTCATTCATTTTATTATCATCATTTTAGAATGCATAAATCGCGTTAGCAAGAAGCATCGAAAGTGAGAAGCAATAAAAATCTTCCTTGTTTTCATTCTTTTGTGTTCTTCCTTCTTTTCTTTCTTCCGTTCTCCATTTTTTATTACATTCACAAAACGTGTACAGAGTTGAACAAATTGAGTTAAATCAACGGTAAAACACATCTTTTGCCATTTTTATTGTCTTTTGAATTGGGAGAATAAGACATGTTATCTCACAAACGAACTTTAAACGTGAGCATGAAGAAGTGAATTGTTTTTATCGCCTTCCTCAACTACATAATAATAATGCAGTAGTAGTAATTGTGTTGTAAGTAAACGTGTACCATAATAATAAGTAGCATTGCGTAAAAATCTATCCGTATTATATAGTATGGCTGGTAGGTAGTTAAGGCTGATTCGTACATAATATATGTGATAAAATGCTGACCTTTGCCATTCTTTTTGACAGTTGGCTACCATACATAAAAAATCACCATGTTCAAGGGATCAGATTAGATTAATAGGATTTGTAGTAGAATTGTAGCTTGTATTACTCACTCCTTCCTAATAAATTAAATAAAAATGAAATTCACTACTTTTTACCGTAAAGATAAGGGACGCTTTTTATTATTGCATGCAGGAACAGCAGTTACTAATTATCATAATAATCTCACTTTGGTTCTTTCCAATAATTACCAATGGACTTTTACAAGCAAGGGGATCAGCGCGAATTCCATAATAGATAATAATAAATTAAATATCCATTGTTGCAATGTGAATCAAACCTTAAACATTGATAGTAGATTACAAATACCTTAGTTCAATATTTTGGCTGCTTGAATCTTATTCAAGAATTGCAAACTTCATAGTATTTTGTTCAGATAAGGTAGGTCGTCGTAGATGGACCCGGATTTATTTATAGAAATCTCATGAATAAGATTTTCATTTTACCACCATATTAGGCATGTAAACAATCATATCATTATTACTAGTCAGTACTTTGTTGCACAAGGTCAATTTATGAGCTGATAATTGTGGTTGTAGTCGTGTGAAGAAGAAGAAGGAAAAGTTGTACTTAAAGAAAAAAGAAAGCAAAAAATAGCTCTTAACGCTTAATTTACATTTTGCAAAGAACGATGAAAGGTTTCAATCATGCAGACCACCTTAATTACAGTCTTTTGTCCACGACTAATAATACAATAACAAACAAACAAAAAATAAAAACTAATGAAGTTTATCGTTGAGGGTCATCCGCATTATTTTTAGCAAACAAAGGAGAAGATCAAAGCATGAAAGTAAAATAAATACTAATATTTTAGTAAAATAGAGGAAAAAACTATTCTAAATTATCTAATAAATAGTGCTTAGTTAGTTTAATATTCATTCTTCTCTCCGAAGCTAATCCTTTCTCATTCTCATCATATCATCATCGGACGTAATTGTGTACCTTTTATCTTCATAGAGCTGTAATGATGGCATAATAGTGGGCAGAGACTATGATGACGATGACTGATTTTAATATTATGTGTGTGTAAGCAGACATATTTTAGCGTTATTTTTTACAAAGTATGTATCTCGACGATTTATTTCATGGATAAATTAAGTACATATTATATACCTATGCTTACTCTTTTTATATAGCGTATGAATTATTCATGCAAAAAAATCTGCAATCATCAAGCCTGTTTTTTCCTCATTTCTTATAAGTTTTGTATATGATACTACTCTGCGCGGAGGGAAATTTTATTAATACGTAAATAAGGCAGAAAGTGATGTAGGCATTGTTTGTATCTGACTTGCTAAGTAAAATGTGAATTCGTCATTCTTTTCTTTCTTGTTGTGGTTTCATTTTGACTGAGGTCATCCCAATAGATCTTCATAGTAAGAAGAGGCGAGTGAAACCAAAATGAACCTTTTAAACGGTACTTCGGTGTCCACAACAATACATAATAATAACAATGCTTTAAATAGGTGGGTAGATGGGTGAGCTTATAAGGAGGTTCAACACAACCGTCAAGAAAAGTAGTAAAAATACATATTTTAGCACAATAACGCAGAAAATACATTTACTCACATCCCATCGCATCGTGATTTTGTGATGATATAGATTCATATGACTTTTTATGGCGGCGAAGGCGATATGATGTTCTCTCTCGGAAAAGCTCACTCACATAGTAACATGACACAAAGTAACTCCTCTGACTACAAAAGATCGCTAAATATTTACATGGATCCTGAATTTCTAAATCTATTCATTTTAAATTAATGTGGAGACAAGTGTTGTGGGTAGGTGGGTAAGCATAACTAACAAAATACTACATGAATGAATTATCTTCTTGTGTAAGTTTGCAAAAAAAAACATTTTTGCGAAGAATTCGCCACACCACAACAGCATCATCACCAGAGCATCTCCTCCTCATGAATATATGTATTACAGTTGGCAAAGTGCAGCCTAATTATGAAATCATTGCAACTCCCCCATTAAGGAAAGGTGAGGCGAAGAAAGAAAGAAAGAAGTTTTGCTTAAACGCTTGCTCTTTTTTGGCATTTTTGAGCATTTGTGTTCTCTATCACGTACAAAAACAGCACTTTATGAACTTAACAACTTTTCCTTGGTGGTGGTGGTGGTAGGTAAATACGCACATTGTGTAAACGGTATATAAAATCATAATGATAATGATAACTCACCATCGGATCACCACGAATAAAAACAACAATGGCATGGTCAATGACAAAAAGCCAATATGTCCGAACCGAAGCGAAATAAAAACTAGTTTTTCAAAAAAAAAAAAATTTAATGTGAACGTTACACATTCTTGCACCAGCCAACTTTGATATTATTCTGTGTCAGCAGCAATTAGCTTCCTCTAGCATGAATTTGAATTTATTTCCCTGAACATATCATATTCAACAAATACATAATAAATTCACTTGTGGGTGGTCCATGTTTTCTGTGTAGCTTTATAATAATAAAAATAAAACTGAATGAATTTAAAATCTAAAAATATTTATGTACATTAACATCAAATTAACTATTAATATTTAGCAAAAGACCGATACCAAATTTAACCGGTAAAAGTAATCTTGCTGCTGAATTCACAAAAAGTATAATAATAAATTCTATAGGCAAATTTTACAAAAAGGCATTTTGCCAACTAAGTCAGGACAGGACAGGAGCCGCATCGCTTTGTGTAGATGTGAATTCAATTACTATAAAATTTGAAGCTATAATATTATGTAAGTATCTACCTATCTACAGTGTAAAATCGTGTAATATGTGCTGATGATGGCAATGATAAACGAGTGGGTGGCGTGGTTTGCTCGGGGACTTCTAATGTACAGTGATGTGATGTGATGACTGATGGGGTCCGATAAAATTGCTTGTTTTTGCTTTTGCTACAGTATAGTAGTGAGACCAGTACCACCATTTACAGGTGCCAGAGAATCCGCAATAACTTCTTCTGAGCCTATAATTATCAAGATGTTTCTGCTGACCCGTTGTGTTATCTCTTTGCATCTTCTCACTTCGCAAAAACTCTAGGAAATGATAGAAATGACCATCATTATTGCTTTACATCTGCCCGTTTTCTTTCTTTCTCTCTCTCTCTCTCTCTCTCTGCTAAAATTCCAACGTTGTTTCTTACGTTTTGTTGTGCTGTTGTTGTTCTCAGGACTCACTTATTGTTAGTTCTGCAATAATAATGATAAAAAAGAGAAGGATTTGGTGGTGATGATGGTCATTATCTCGCAAAATCATGAGATGAAATGGTACAAAAACAAATTTTAATTTTGTTTACAGCAGCAGAGAGGATATAATAGAAAGAATTTGTGCGTACGCATACACAACAGCATCAGTGGGTGAGTAAAAATGTAATGACTTAATTTTACAAAGCAATAGCAAATAGCAGAAGCAGTAAAATAACAAAAAAGAAAACGCAGGCAAATGCAAAGGACCTTACATAACAATAACAAGTCCTCTTCTTTCTAGCTACGTAAAAAGCTGTTATATACACTTGAGAAAGCACAGCACAGTGGACAAAAAACTGTTCACGGATTTTTAGTTTTTATAGCAGCCTTACTTACTTACTCCTGTCATTTTTCTACAAAATAAAAAATTTCTCTCGAGAAATCATTTTGATGAAGATATACAGATACAAAAAGCAGCCAAGCTAAGGAATATGAAGTATTATGTCATGTCATATTGACTTGACACATGCGGAGGCATAATTTCATAAACCGTCACAGTCCCAGTGAACTTCTTATATGTACCGTGTGCTTCCTTCTGTTAAAAAATATGATTTTTTTTGTCATAATAATAATAACTAGGGCTTTGTAAATTGTTGCAAACTGTAAACAAGACAAGATGATTACAATCTTGCTTGCATTTTTTTGTTTTTTATTTTAACTACATTGTTTTTATACCTTCTTGTACCAATTAGGATTAATTCACTTGACTATATATGAGAGAAAAACAATCCAGATCACCTGTAATTTAAAATGAAACGTGATTATCTTGTTCGAATTTATTATGTATTGCTTGCTTGGCAAATGGCGAGTCCCGTAGTAGAGTAAAAGGGGGAATCGTTTCAAGACATTTGTAGCTTTGTCACACGTCATTCAACTTTCATATTTCAGCCAGCTCAAGTTAGATAAAACTAAAACATTCACCGTTGTATTTTAAAGTTTCAATTTGACATTTATGTAAGAGTTAGTGTAGGTATGGTATGGAGATACTGCTGCGGTATGCTGTGACGCTAATATCCCCCAAGTGAGAAGGAACGAACCGAACGCAATGCCATGAGCTTCATTACGGTTGTGAGCATGATCATGAATAGTAGGAAGAAAGTTCCATCACGGTTGTCCTTGTCACGACGCAAGACTTACGTTGACAATTGTTGAACCGGTCAGTCGACAAATAAAGTGATTTTCGTGCTCACCGCGATTTTTATGAAGATTGCCAATTTAACTTACACCTTCTTTTTCAAGCAAATTATATAAATCCTATTATGCATTTGATGGCGTGGCTGCGGCTGTGGCTAAACTTAAGTTTAACGAACATAATCGTGAGTGTATCAGGAGGGAAATGCTTAATTTACAGGTGACATTCAAAAATGCATATAAATACACTACAACGCTCATCTCACCATGATTTTCGCAAAACCATGTAGTGGGACAATAATAAATTCTTAAGGAGTTACTACTACATAGCATACTATATTGCATTCAAGTCTTCCTGATTTATTATAATGAAACTTTCTAGTGATGAAAAGAAAGACTCAACAAACACATTTTCTTTTGTTGGTGAAAAAAAACTTTTTTTAATAAATGAATTTTCCATGATCGTTTTGTTTGGGAATTAACTGTATTTTTTCACTATCTTCGCTTTTCAACATGTGAGCTCACACACAATACCAACAATACAATCGAAATGAATCAACCATGCTTCTTAACGTGAACGGTACGGTACATTTGTAACGCATGAAAGAGTAAGCAGAAATTTCTGTTAAAGAGAGTTTAAGTTTAAAGTTTATTTGCAAGAAGAGAAAAGAGAGAGAGAGACAAACGCACAATATTTGTGCTTTCGTTACGTTCCTCATTAAAAAGCATTTTTAATCCAATGCTGGTTAAGCTAGAATTTTCTCACGCCAGGAACTTTCTGCTTTCTTTAACTGCATTGCTTTGCTATCATCTTCGTTAAAAAATCTTCGTGGAAGATAAAATAAAACTCATGAATAAGCAAATGGAATTATTATACTTACAAATAAGTATAACCGTGAAAAGGTTACACGTGAGTGAATTCTAATCCTTAACTAATCTCTTATTTAAATAATTGTACGGAGAAGAGGAGATCGCAGTCTGAAAAATTTCGTCGTTTCACTCACATTACGTAACTAATAATGCAATTCAAAAAAAAATCTACCACTCATTGTGCAGCCAAGCATTTTCTTTGAAGGAATTACTCTGATATCTCATTTTATCAAATTCATGCTAAATTAAGTGTCAAAATGTAATTTTTTAAAAAGAACTCTTTATCATTCAAGCTATTCAAAATTGTTGTTGATCTATCCCATGCGGATTACATCATTTATTCTGACAGGTAGATTGTATAAATTATTTAAGTACAAAAGAATCAGAAAAAATAGAGTGATGTGATGATGACGGCGATAGATTGAAACCAGTAATCCGTAATGATAGATTTCAATTTAAAAAGTACTTTATGTAATTGCTCGCCGAGTAAGAAGAGAAGAAACTGATTTTGTACAAATTATATTTAACTACGTATTGTTGAGCCTGCTTACACTTTTG
>JAHZNJ010000994.1:0-13935 GCA_027744475.1 Lepidocyrtus cf. sotoi NNG-2020 | reverse complement strand
ACCACCACCCTTGCAGCAGAGGGAAATGAATGGACACATTTTTAAAAAATGGACAATGGGCATTTTTCACGAATCTTTTGTCAATAACGATAGATTTTTTTCAAAAAATTCAACATATATGCAAATGAAGGGAGAAGCGTAAAATGTGTACGTACGTGACTCACTTCAGCAGAAGGTTACGTTACGATACGATACTGACAATGGTAGGTGAAGTATGAAAAAGGTTCAAGTTAAAAGCATTATCAGATTTTTATGAACTTTTATAAAGAATTTTTATACATCTGCCTTCTTTGGTAATTAAAGTTTTTGCTCGAATAAAAACAAACAAATAATATGATATTTCTAATATTATTGCTATAAAGAAGAAAAATGTAACATTTTCCATCATAAAATAAAATCAGTTTTAAAAAAGTTCATACGCATATTTCCTTCGACTAGAGAGCTGAGATGAGTAAGTTTATCGCAGCTCGGCTTGCAAGCGACTGATTTAGCTGTCCAATTCAAACTTTCGAAACAGTCGGAGCAAACCTCAGAAAGATCAGAAAGAAAATAAACTCTTGCATCACCATTCAAAGATACTTCTTACATCGTCGTATGTAAATTCTAATTAAAAGCATGTATGTGTAGGATAATCAGCTAGATTTTTTCTGAGATGAAATAATCAACAGCAGGAAAAAAGAAGCCACACCCATATAAATATTAAGTATCTTAGCAGGGACTGGGATAATCCTCCCTTACTGATGCAAGGTAAGAAGCTCTTCTATCCAATCCGTCTTTTAATCAGAATCATGAAAAGGAAGCAATCTACGACGACGACGTTTAAAAAGGAACGTTTCTTTCTTTCTCAAGCTTAATTACAAAGGGAGAGCATGAGGAAGGTTTAACAAAGCTTTTATTAATATGTAGGTATGTTTCATATGAAAAAGGGTTGCTTGCCACTGCTACTGCTTGCTACTGATATTATGCCACCACGTTCAACCACGACGAAGCTTCCCCATCATCGTATCTCACATTATAGGGTTGCATTACTATACACACTACACACATTACGTATTTTTCTTTCTAATAATAAAAATGCGTTTGTTATTCCCTGGATTGGATTGTCTTTACTGTTTTATTCATACTAATCTAGTATATTGAATGACATTGAGTACGTTTTTGTATTATATGAGGATAAGGGAAATGCACACTGCTGCTGCACGAGTTTGATTATTTCTGTTACTCTTTTTTATTAAGCCTTCCAACATAAAAATATGTGGACCAAATGCATGTGCTCGCTCATACCTGTACAATTTTGAACAGAAGAGGGCAAATAAAAAAGGAGAAATTTTTTCCAGCTTAAACTCTCATACAATAATCATAATAATGCAACAATGGTAAAAAAATGTACACACCTCTCCTCTCTCGTTCTTTTTATACTACTCGCATGCAACAGCATTAACAGGTCTACTCACTATGCATGCTCCAAGAAGATCCTCTATATAGCCAAATTGTTAATAATAAAGGTTTGAGTAGTAAAGGAGCTCAGAGCTCAGAGGAGCACAATTTTTATCAGAAGACAACAACAACAGCAACACAAGCATAAAGCAAAAATCAAATATAAAGCGAAAAATAAAAAAGAACCGGTTTGTATTATAAAGATAGCAAAGGATAGAAAAAGAAAAGACGAAAGCGATTCTGATCTGATCATCCCCTACAACTTTACTATCACAGATTTTTTTCTTCTTACGAATCCTTCTCCGAAGCACCAGTACCAGTAGTAAAGGTAGCGAGAGCTTCTTTCGTAGTAAAAATAAGTAATCCCCTTCTCATTTTCTCATTTTTATCTCACGTCTCCCTTGTCCACGCACAGGAGAAGCAGCAGAGAGGAATAGAGCAGAAGCAGAGTGAAAAAGAGATCGGACAAAATAAATAAAAAAGAAAGAAAAAATACGAATACACATTACATTATACTATTACTACTACTACGCAAAGAAAAATCAGAGGCTCTCTTTTTTCTCACCTCACCTCACTAAACAGTCCATTGTCCATGCAGGCACGTTTTTCCTGATTTTTTTTATTCTAAACCTGAACAAGAATCTACATCGGACTATCCTACCACAATCTTCTTCGATTGAGCTGAGTCAGGACTTTAGAAAGGGAAATAAAAAAATCCAGAAATTTTTTTCTTTAACGATTTCAATGCAAATTAGACAGGAGCCCACTGTCCATTTTTATACTGGCTCAATTGAAATTGTGGTTTGAATTGAGATTGAGATTTTTTTGAAAAAAACGGACCTTCCTTTAATAGGTGTTGACGAGCGATTTTATCCCGGTTTTTTCTACTGTCACTTGTTCTCCCTTCTTTCAATTGTCAACTTTTTTTTTTATTTTTCTCGAGAATCAATGATAACCGGCTGCAATAATAATAATAATAATAATAGCTAATCAATATAATAGAATTGTACTACAACATCAACATCCCTGGTTCCTATCATCATCCTCATCGTCAAAGTATTATACATTGAGACAATTAAAAGTTTATGAACATTGCATTGTCAAAGTATTTTTTCTTCTGTTGTTCTTCTGCAAAGCAAAACCTATTTAAGTGATACTACATGTTCTTGTTTGCATTAAGTAGAAAAAAGAAAAAAACTGGACGTGATCAATAAGTCAAGTGCTACTGTTGTTGTTGTTGTTGTTTGCTGGTGACGTAATTCATTGTTTAAATCTCCCATTACGAGACCATTAGCGAGTTTTAACGTGATTAAACACCATCATCGTTATTCCTGACTAGTGAGGAGGAATAACATTGTTTTTCTTGTTCTTTTCTGCGACAAATCTTAAGACTTTAATCTAGATAAGTAAACTACAGAATAGATTTCTTTACATGACTTTTTTTATAAATTAAAGCAACAACAACATTTTACTGCACAGAAAAATTTCCTTGTTTGGTTTGCTGTTTTATTCGCATATTATTTTATTGACTTTATTGAGTGAATAGTTTTCCATTTTAAAGACAATTACTGCAACAGCAGTCAGAACAGAAAATCAGAAAAACTTTAAAACATTATAAAGCATTGCTCGTTCTTGTTGTTGATTTTCAACAAAAGTAAAAAAAGCAGCAATAGCATAGAAGTAGAAGCGGCAGAAGCGCAGCGGTCCACGTGTGTGAGCGAAAGAAAGGAAGTGTGAAAAGAATAAACCACTCGCGGCTCTCACCTCAACATCACCACCACCGCCATCGTATCATCATCATCCCCATCCTCCACATTACAGCTGAGTGAGTGCATCGGAAAACAACTTAACAGCCGATGTATGAGCTTTGATGTGTTATCGTAAGTTTACTTAAGTAATCATTTTTATTGTTATCCATCTTAATCGTTAATATAATAATAAGCTTCTATGCAATCCAAGCTAGAATAAGAAAAAGCTTCCTTATTGCTAAAAAGAAAGAAAGGTCGACCTGCTGTGGCTGTGCAACGTAAAAAATGATATAAAATCAGTCTCATCACAGCTCACAATCCTTTCCTCTCATAATAATCATTAAACATGCATATATGCACACTGTTTAGCAAGAAGTGGTTATTATGTAGTCAAATTATATTAAGGAAAGGAAAAAAATGCAGAATTTTATCAGCTGCAAAAAGATGTTTGCACTAAACCTCGAGAAAAAAATTTGCTGATGGCTGATTTCTCGGAGTAAATGTATACTTAAGTGTAATTTAGTGTTTACGAACCATGTACAGCAGCAGCAGCAGCGCAACAGCGAGAGAGAAACGCAACGGAAGAAGAAAAAAATCTTTAGGAGAATGATACTGATTAAAAAGCACATTTAAGCGTACGTTATGTTTACGTTACGGAGAAAAAATATTTCTTTCAAAAAAATAATAATAATGCCCGCATTATGAATTTGGTTTTATACGCACAAAACATACAAATGAAATTGGTTTTTAATGTTTTTAGCTCAATCCATATAATATTAGAAAAATTTCCTTATGCAGTACGAGTGTGAATATTTTTTCTTTGTCTGGTCTTCATCTTCTAAAAAATATTTATTATTGTTTTAGTTTCTATTATTATTGCTGCTGCTTCTCATGATGCATTTTATTATAGCGTGACCAAAAAGTTGAATCTTCAGTTAGCTGATATCGATCTATTTAAAGAGGCATATCTAAATTATCAAAAAAATGCAAAAAAGGTTGTTTGGAGTATCTAGTGGATCCTTCGTAGTCTTTAATCCAAAAACTAACGCAGCGTTGCATTACTTTTGCTGTTTTGCTCATTTTTAAAAACAAAATATGTGTGTCTGTCTATGTCTGCCTTGGGATAAATAGGGAGAAGAAGAATTACAAGAAAATCTTTAGATGAGGTCTCGTTCCTTGACCTGATATGATAGAAATAGGAAACTGTTTGAATTGCAACAGAGAAGGAGCATCAACAGCAACAAACTTTACTCTCATCCTCATCTTATTTCTTCCTCCTCTCCTCATTAATTTACTATTACTAATCATAACAGGAAAAGGCTGATGTATTTAAACTGTGAATTCCATTAGCGAGTGAAACTTGACTAGCATTGTTTACGCATTTATACATACATATATACTTAGGCGATAGAAATGCGTAAAAATTAAGTTTTTAAAAATATCATGTAAACATGTTTTTACATGTGTCTCATGTTTACACCTTAAAAGCTTACTTGTTGATTAGCAGCGCAGTGGAGAAGTTGTTGTTGCTGTTCTTGTTGCTAGCTATAGCTATTATAAAAGTTTATAAATAACGCAACGTAATACCTAATTTTACGTAACTTGTCTGCCTTCTCTGAAGAAAAAGAGAACAAATGGTTCTACCTCTACTTTGTTTCTTCTTTTTTCTGTCATGAAGCAATCGATGTATTACAATCTGCTATAAAAATATTATTATTGGAGGTATAAATAACTCGCAAAGACATTTTTAGATCATTATTAGACGCCTCACTCACTGTATCAAAAGATTTGATCAATTGTTTTACCTTTCCAGCTAAATTTAAATTCAGTTCAGTCAAACTTTTTGTTTTGGTGGCTGAGCTATAAGTTTTATAAAAGTGGCGGATAGATGATAAAAATGAAAGATCCTACTAAAATGCCAGCTAAACTAAACTTCACAAGCCACCAGCAATAGATGAATAGAAGGAATATATGGAATGGACAAGACTCAAGACAAGAGCAGAAGCATAAAAAAGAAAAAAAGTTGGTGGGTGAAAAAACGTGATCTGGGTTCATTATTAATCGACAGTTTTCTTCTCTTCCTCACTTCTTCTTCCTTTTTAATACTACGACGAGGCGAGCAGCAGCAGCAGTACACAGGAAACCAACAGCACAAAATTGTATTGTTGTGTACTTAGCATAATAATGGTAACAAAAGAAGAGCATAAATAAGCTTCACACAATTGCATAAAACGAGGTTGATGATTGAGAAGAAGAAATGAAGGCTTTGAATGATTGCCTGTTAAATAAAATGTTGTTTGTTGGAGGTGGAGGTGATGTTAAGTTGATGTTGCGTTGTTGTTCCTTGATTCAACTGCTGATCTTCATCAACTTGTTTTGTTGTTTCTGTGTTGCTGCACTCGCACAAGAGTAGAATTTTCTTAATATTTTGTTCCTGCTTTGTAATAATAATAATATTTTTTATGATGAAGAATTGAATGAGGAATGGTCAACATATCAAAATCATCATTATCAACTTCGTCAGAGATAATATTCTGTCCTACTAGTAGTGAAATTCAAATTGATGAAAACCAATTTTGAAAGGTATAAAGCAGTAAAATTATGGCTGTCTTTATTTTGTGTGTTTGATACGGAAACTCCGTCAACATCATCTCACTTTCCTCCGAAAAAAGTTTTTTATTGTAATCATGTATTATTATCTTTGGCTCCACTTTGTATACTCTCACTCCGGCTCACGAAGAATGATCAGTCAGTCGCCGTGCCGCAACGCAACCACCAACAACCACCGTCACTAGTTCAGCAGGTCTCCGTTTATTTCTCACTTGCGAGAAAAGTGGACTGTTTGGCTTATTTAACATATTCAAGTCATCCGAGAGAAGAGAATCAAATACTGGCTTTAACTTTGGCTCGTTCCCGTTCCTCAGTCATCAACTACTTGTTACCTTCTTTTTCCTTTCTATCCATAAACATACAAAAATCTACTTTTGCTTTGAAGAACTGAAAGTTGAAACGAACGGAGTGAGAGAGAAAAGAGATGCATTTTGTGGAAATGAGTATGCATGTGTGTGTGTGGTAAAAGAAGAAGGGATCAAGTCAGTCCATCTGCATAAACTCATACATATTATGTGTATTGGTCAAATTTAATCAAGTTTGCCCACACAAAATCGACTTTTTTGCAGAGAGCGAGAGAAAGAGAATAATGTAATAGGTCATTTATTTCAGTGGGGAACACTACTGCATGTTGCGTTGCGATGCGATGATGGCTAGTACTATAGAATGAAATGAAATACCGTTGGGAATTTTTTCTCCACTATGTGCATGCATTGTGAATGCAGCTGAAAACAAGAATTTAAATAATAACTTTTATGCAGAGTGGCGGTGGTAGTAGTGGTCTATGCATTCAATTCAGCAACTTCCGCTATAAAGGAAATCGAATTAGAAGTGCTGCTCACAGTGCAGTAGTAATTGAGGAGACAGACGATAGCAAAACACAGAATTGGAAAATATAGGTTTCTTTTGTTATATAAACCGGCTGTTGCGCATCTTTAACCTTGTTCTTGAACTTCGTTAGATACAATTTCTAGACATATTTATTTATACAATATAATTTTAATCCGGATGAATTTTTATTTTAAGTACATTACCAAAATATTAAGAAAGAGAAAATTTAGACGCAATTGAGTAATTTTCTAAGAAATAATAATTTTACTTATGATTGCACAAAAGGAAAAAAATATATCCTTTTTTTATCCATGCCTCCCCATTTTTGTTGTTTTACTTATGATAAATTAGACATGCATGTGGGCTCCTACTGCAATCGTACGAGGTGATTGACTGGCATTTTTTTCCGAGAAGCCATAAGTTATCTCCTGCAGCAGTAAAAAGTATGAATGAAATGAATATGGATTTGTCCCAAAACAATATAAAATGACCACCGAAGAGAAAGAATCACTTTTATGCTTCATATTACTTCATTTCATATCAGTCAATGACATTAAAGAAGGGGAAGCTCACTAAAATGCATTAATGTACGATTCTCCGAACATAAAATATTTTTTATTTCATTACGCAATGATGTGATATGATGTAAAAATGAGTTGGTTGGTGTTGGTTTGGTTGTTGGCGTTGTTGGGGAGGAAAAAAATAATGGAAAAAATACAAATGGAATAATAGAATAAAAAAAGAGTAGGAGAAGGAGAGCGAGGAGGTAGCATGATGTATGCATGAAGAGACATAGAAGGGAACTAAAAAGCTACAAGTCAGATGTGTATCGTGTGGAGTATTCCGGGTTTGGGTTTTAGAAAATAAACCGGGGTGGCTAAAAGAAACTTATGGGAGGAGGGATTCTTATCCAGCGAAGAGATAGGGAAACGCCGGCGCTTCTCACTCAACCAAACTCATACTTCATATATAACCGAGAAGAGAAGACTGCAAAACTTTCACTCGTCCCCTTTCTTACTAGTGTAGACGATGAGAAGAGAGAGAATATAAAAGTAAAGAGGGTACGTCGTCCTCTCACTCTCTTTCTCTCTTCGTTATTTCCTTTCTGGAATAAAGTTTAAATACATAATAAGGATAAAAACCGTAGATTTTATACAGAAAGGAAAGGAGCACGGGTAATGTATGGTGTTGCTCCTCCACATTTAAGGAAGAAGGTATAGACATACATATTACTTATTTGGAAGGAATAGGAGAAAAAGATGGAGAAAAAGCTGAAGTTGTATCCGAAAAAGCTGCTGCTTTACTTTTTTGTAAAGGGAAAATTTTTCTCTTCCTTTAAGTGTATTCATATACGAGAGAGTGAAGTTCAGAGAAAACGTTAAGAGGGCATAATGTTGTTGCCTCTTCTGCTGCTGTTGTAGTTGTAGCTTTTATGTGTGGAGAGAGTGGAGACTTCTTTTTCCCTTCTTTTTCCTTCCCCACCACCACCACCACCACCTCCACATTGTACGATGTTGCCTTGATATTATGCCTTTCCTGCTCCTTTACTTTATATTTTACTTATTCCAGCAGCAGGTTTAGAAAATTTTCGCTCTTTTCTCGGACAGCTTTCTCGTACATTATAAGAATAGGAATAGGATAGGAAAAGTGTGTATACTTTTGTGCAATACTAAAGATTGTAAGGTTTGTTTTAGAAAGAAAAAGCTATGCTCTCTTCTGTCTTTCTATATTATATCGCCTCTCTCCACAAAATTCTTCTTCGTAGTCGTATGTAAGAAGATTGGAATACTTTTCTCCTCTCAACAATCTTTTCTCCAGTAATAGCAATTCTTCTTCTAGCAGCAGCAGCAACAGCAGGGCCAAGAATCTGGAAACAGTAAAAAAGTAAAGACAAGCATCGTCTCCTTCTTCTTCGGGTTCACTACGGTATGTCTTTTCAGTCATTCCAGATCCACGTCAACTTTTCTCCTCTCTTGGAAAAAAATAACTTTCCTTTTCCTACGGAATTTTTCTTTGCTGTGAGAAAACATTAAGCTGTTGGATAGATAGTCTCAGGTCTCCCCATGCAAGAAAGATTTTTTGGTCTTTTGCGTTTCGTGTCGTGCGTGTGTGCGTGAAGAAGGTTGAAGGTATAGAAATAAAGGTTCACTCGCACAGAATTTGGGTTACACATAAAACTTTTCCACGTGTGTTTTCGTTTTCATCAAAGTCTTGTGGTGAAGTGAGTTGACTGATGTTAGAAAATTTTGTTCATGGATATATGTTGAAAACAAAACTTTACTTTTTTAGAAAGTGAAGTTGAGAAATTATCTTGAAAAAAATTCTTGACATTTTTATAGTGAACATAAAAAATAGAAAAAGATTTTTGTGTGTTTAAATTTGAAAGAACATTTTGAATTAAACTTGTCTCTATCTTTGAACCTGTTGGACCCTCACTCGTGGGTCCAGTAAAGCATTCAAACTGCGTCAAAAAATATCCGCGAGGTCAATAATGACCTCTTCTTCTTCATCACCATCATCATCAGCGGCAGCAGCAGCAGCAGCCCATCATCCAATGCATCCACTTTTCGCAGCATTTGCTGCAGCTACCTCAGCAAACAACGGAGTTGGAGGAATTGGAGGAACTGTCAATAGTTCAAGCTCTTCCTCTACATCTGTTACTACATCAAATTCATTCCCATCTTCCTCCGGTTTCAGTATAAGTCCATCCGGGGGAAGTAGTAACAGTAACCATAATAGCGGCACTTCTAACAACAACAGTCCAAGCGCGTCACCTGGTTTGGGGTTCGGACTTGGGCTTGGTAATGTGACAATCACACCTGTGGTCACGTCTGCTGTTGCTTCATCTTCTTCTTCACAATCAATGGTGCCAAGTAGTTCTAATGCAGCAGTCAATTGTTCCAATTCAAGTTCATCCTCACCACATCACCAATCTTCTGCAGTTTCTGCACAAGCAGCTGCAGCCGCTGCGTTAGCATTGGCATTGCAAAATAGTGTAGCGAAGGATGCTATTGATGAAGATGTGGGTTCACCAGAACCCGATTCCCGTCCACATAGTCCAGGGTCCCCTCCTGGAAGTCCAGATCCATCCGTAAATATTCCAATGTCACTGCCAATGGCGGTGTCTCTTGCAAATAGCGTTGTAAATGGTAGCAACAACGGAAGCATAATTTCCAATAATAACAACAACAACAATTCCTCTAATGCCCTCCTCACTGCACAACAGCAACAACTTCGTGCACTAGCCACTGGTCTAACAAACGCAATGGCTGCTGCAGCCACACAAAATAACAATCCGGGAATGGTAGCGGCAGCGGCTGCTGCCTCTAAATTAATGGAAATGTCTCCTCCAATTGATGATCTCGTTATGACGGAAGTTACGCAACGGCTTTTGAAAATGAATCAAGAGCTCTGGCAACAAGGCGTAGTGGCGGCAGCTACTGCAGCTTCTTCAATGAATTCAACTAATGTAACGAGCACCACCACAGTCAGTAATTCTTCATCTGCTTCAGCCCCAACTTCATCTTCAGCTGGTGCCGGAGTGCCAAACAATTCCTGTTCTTCCAATAGCTCATCTTCCCTCATTAACTCTTCGGGAAGCGGACACGGTCACTCCAACTCTACTCCCACGAATACCACTTCAACTAGTGGCAATGGCAACGTAGCTAATTCTGCCGTTTCTCCGGGAGGAGGAATTTCTTCTGCTGCTGTGGCTGCTGCCGCAGCTCTCAATGCTTTGAATGCTGGTCAGCAGCAGGTCAATGAGATCAAACTCGCAGAGAAATTAGTCAACGAACTGGCTTTACAGGTTAAGATCAAATTACTACTCCCATCTCTCCGTGTTTGTTTTTTTCGTTTGCTCTGCTCTATAATTTCCCAGAAGAAAAAAGGGGTTTGTGTTCCATTTTATATTTTTTTCAAACCATTTTTTGTTATTATTATATAACGCTTTTTAAAAGCTATGTGTGTTGTTGTGTGCAAGTACTGCTTATTCAAATAAAAAGGAAGTTTTTTGTTGGTGTACTTTGTAAATTTTATATTATATCTTACGTAAACATACAATACTACCTTTATAATATACACGGTCCTATGTATGCTTTACTATATTTCATATCAAATACAATTCACAATCAATTTTCATAAACTTGACGTCCTTGGTTTTGCCTTTCCTTCTTTATAAAAGTACGTTTTTTATCGCAGTCACGTCCACATCATTTCTTTTCTTTGAAATCGTAATAATAAGGGTTAAGTTAACTTCAACCAGCCTAGGTCTAGCGTGAATAATTAACTGGATCCATGACTTTTTTTCTAGACTTTTGAATGTTCAGTTTCATTTTCATTAACGAGCCACAAGCACAACCAGTGAGCTGTTATTTCTTTGGTAGTAAAATGAAGAGAGACATGTATGGAATGGGATATCTTTTTAGTTTAATTGTAAACTCATGTAAAAAGTTATAAAAATCATTAACGGATTACCGACTTTTAAAAAGAGTAAGCGAATTCGAATCTTCAAAAGAAGGATGTATCGGTATCAGCATAGATTGCCCACACACCATTACTTACCTAGCCCATTTTTTCCTTCATTCTACCATAAATTGAGTGTAGTTTTGAAGATTTGATTTAGAAGTACTTGATTAGGAAAAGGGAACATTGTTCAATTATGTGACAAGAAATGTCTCTGAGTTTAAGCTTTCCTATTACAACAACCACGTTGTTGGTGGCCCAGCTCATCTCTTTTTTAAAAACAAATTTTGTTAAGAATCTCTTAATTAAGCATCGAAGAAGATTTTTCATCCATCTTTTACAGAAAGAAATGTTAAGAAAGAATCCTCTGAACACTTTTACATTTCTTCTTCTTATTCGTTTACATAATTAGATGATAAAAAATCTCCATCTTCAATTTGGTCAGTGTCGATGAAAATGATGATGTTGTTTTAGTTATTGCATGACACGTCCATCGTCTACCACCAAAAGCCTCATTTGCAAAGTAAGAGGGAAAAAAGGATTTTTTAAAAATTTTCCTCATTTCTTATTTTGACAATATTTAGAGCTTCCTCAAAAAACTCAAAGTAAAAAAACGGGTTATGTTATATTCTCATCCTCTGAACTTCGAAAGTCGTTTTTGCCAAAACATGTATTGGGTTTGACAGTGAGCAATATTTTTTGTAAGCATGAGATAGTGAGAGAGAAAAGGTAAATAACTCTCCCAAGCGAGAAGGAAAATAGCTTTTTTCTCCTTCTTCTTCATCATTCTTCATGATAATCTTCTTGTTGTCCTCCTGTGAGAAACTCTATTAGAAATCGTAAGAAAAGGTAAATAACTCTCCCAAGCGAGAAGGAAAATAGCTTTTTTCTCCTTCTTCTTCATCATTCTTCATGATAATCTTCTTGTTGTCCTCCTGTGAGAAACTCTATTAGAAATCGATTGAGCTCTGTGAAATGTGAGTAGAATTGATCGGAACTGATGATGCGATGCAATGCAGTGATGGTAATACGACTACTTTATTGTCGTATTACTGCAATAAATGCAGCTACACTTTATAATAACAACAGCAGCAACATAACAGAAGCAAAATTTTGCATACTTACAGGAATAAGAAGAAGAGAAAAAACGTGCAACATCTGGTGAATGCAGCTTGGCAAGTTTAAGTCCCATTTCATCTTCTTCTTTTCTAGAGAATGGGAAAGCAATAAAGCAAAGTTTTTGTTGCTGTTTGTGGAAAAAGCATCAGCAGCATCAATATCAACATCATCAAGAAAAAGATTGAGAAAGAAGGAGGTTATATTAAGTAGTGAGTAAGTAGGGATATGGATTGGATAGATAATGACGGTAGTGGTGGAGGTGAAGAAAACAACAAATTTTCGTCTTCTTCTATTTTTCTGCTTTTGGATTCTTCTCACAGTCATTTTTGGTAGGCTGTCAGTAGAAAGGGAGACTCATTTTTCAGTGAGTGATATGAATATTGTTTCGTTGTTGTTGGCGTTGGCATTATTTTTTGACATGGACACAGCAGTAGCACCAGAAGAAGAAGACGATACAACAACATAACCACCTTAACCAGTTCGGTTATTATTAATCATGCTCAATTTTGTTAAAGAATGAATTTGAGATGAGATGAGGCGAGTGAGACAAAATGCACGTTTTGTTTTGCGTTGCAACAAAACAGCATGCAAAAGGTACAAATTTTTGTTTGTGGAAAATTTAGGTAATGATGATGCTAATACAGCCAGACACGCTAGTGATATTCTCCTTTTTTCTTGTGATCTTACTTTGTCGAAGCTGATTTACTAGAAAACTATTTGCATTATAATATAATATTTTGCTGACCATAATCATAATTCCGACATAATTGCAATAACAGGGGAAAATATATCATTTATTCATGTGTCTGTGTGATGTGGGCATGTGTTTTGAATTATAAAATGGATGTGTCTGCTGCTGCTGTAGTAGTAAATAGGAATTGCGACGTTCTTTATGAAAATTTGTACAATATTTCTTCTCTTTACGTCACGAGAGGACTCATATTCCATAACAAGTCGTCGTAATCAAGGCTTAAATACGATGAATGAATGCATAAATTGACTGAAGTCTTTTGTTTCTTCTGTCAATAAAAAATGGAAACGCAACAACGCAGTAAAATTTTATCTGAAAGAGTTTAGTTTTACGTTGCGTTTTTTCATAAGTTTTCTTAAATTTTTTCTTAAGACAATAAAATTACCTTAAAAATGAGCACCAACTCATGTTTTAGTAGGTTTCAGGTTTCTTACTATTTCCTTTTCACCTGGAATACATTTTTTTCGAACGGTTCGCCTATACATGAAAAGTCTTCATACATTGAATTTCATTTCAAACATTGACATAATTGTGAATAAGGCAGTTTTTTTACACCGATGTTGTATTGCCATAATCATCATCATATATCGTCTGATTAGCGCATAAGACGGCTCAGTACTTCATCACTTTTTAACAAACCTGCTGAATCATCCATGCTCATCCAGCTAGCTACGTACATACTACTAACTAGTCTTCTAACAGAAGAGTAGAGCCTGCGGACGATTGTATGTTCCGGTGACGGCACTTTTCACGAAAATTTATCCTAGAGGGACAGCCTGGCTGTTCTCTTTTTCCTTTTTGCAATCATCATCATCATCAGCTACAAAGAGAAAAAGAAGAGAAAAAAAGTTTACTTTAATAATAATAATAACAGCAAAATAAAACATTCATTTTATCACCACAGCATAATACTTATTATCTTCAGACTTTATCATTTTATTCTTATTCATTTTCTATGTTTCTATTTCAAGTCAT
>JAHZNJ010000993.1:0-12015 GCA_027744475.1 Lepidocyrtus cf. sotoi NNG-2020 | reverse complement strand
AAATAGGGATGACATTTATTCGCCTTGCCTATTGCTATTATGCCGCCGCCGCTGCTCGCGCTCTTCTTTTGTCTCTGCATATTATCATTTGCAATAAAACACAAAAAAAAGTCGGTTTGGATTTGGAAACATCGACATCATCATCATCATCATTGTCATCCAAGCATGCTTTAAAAGCTTTCTCTTTCCTCCCTCTCTCTGTCTCTATCTTCTTCCTTCAATCTGTTACAGAGTAATAATGATAATAATACAAAGCAAAATCCTATAAAAAATAGTGAGACTCAAAGAACAGAGACGGGGAAAATAAAACACTTCCTGTTTCATAAATTTCTTCTGCTGCTACTGCTACCACTCAATATTCTAGCCAAGTGATTGGGATAATGGGCTATTTTTCACTCAATTCACTTGGACTGAAGTGTACATTGTACATTTTACTTGCAGGAATTTATACTTTTGTAACAATTGTAACGGTGGTGGTGTGGCAGTGGTACTACTTCTGCTAATGTACTGCCACTTCTCTTTGAACGCAAAACGCAACGTTATAAAGCTTAGCTGAAAATCACAATACTAGAGATGTGTAGTAGATGAATGGCTTCCCTTAACTTTCATGTTCATCCATTTAACTCCAATCTCCAGTCATAAAAAGAAGAATGGAAGGAGCGATAGCGGGTTTATGCCTTCCTTCCCTTCCTGAAAACTGCCAAAATGCTTTTAAACGAGGTATTAAGTTATATATAAGGTAAAAGAGCTAGAACTAAGGAAAGGAGGTCCTTGTACCCTTGTGCCGTGATCGCCACCACCGCCGGCTTTTCAAATGAGTATTATGTAAAGAAAGATTTTCAAAGGGGAAGCGACGACGGAAGAAATATATAATTTGATGATTTTTCTGCAGCATGGCTTGAGTATGAAAACGTCCGGCGAACTTGGCAGTGCATTGCAGTAGCTCCGATTATGTTAAGGGGAGATAAATTCCTTTGCATGGTCATTCACTCACTGAACCTGAACTGACTCACCTTTTGGTTTAAGATTTACGCAGAGACAGCTTTTGCAACAACTGTTTTTCTACTAAGCCGCTGTTTTCCAGAATTAATAATAAAGAAGGGACTTTGTGGGAGTTTTTGGCCACAGGTTTTTAACGAAAACCTCTACCAAAATTCGGAGAACTTTTAGTGACATGACATGAATCACAGAATGGGACAGCGGAAGGAAGAAACTCTGTTTTTATAGAGCTCCAGTCACAAATAAATCCATGAAAGTAATGAATTTAAAAGACAAGAGGGTAGAAGGAAGGTGCAAAGTAAAGTATGACAAAAAAATGCTTCAAAGGTATACATACACAGCAATTACATTATTAAGTACTGCCGTAATTTGTCACTTCAACAACAAAATAAAAAAAGGAGCTTCCTCCTTCTTGTTCTTGTTGCTTGCTATTTTCTCCCTTCTTCCTTCCATTTTCATTTCTTTCCAATTCATTACTACTTTACTACAACTACAACTGCAGCAATTTTACTTAAAGAAGAGAATGCGATGCGATGGCAAAAAGCAATTTTTATAATGCGTCTGGAATAATCCATCCCTTCGTTCGTCGTTTTTTTTGTAGATTGAACACTGAACTGCATTTTATCTCACAATATATTTTTTTTCTAAAAACATGTACAGACTATGCACTTTGTGGTTTCATTTCTTCTTCGATTTTTCCCTCTCTTGAGAATAAGTAAGTATGGCGCAATAAGAATTGGTAAGAAGAATCTGAGAGAGCTGAAGCCGAGATTGGAAGACGAAAACGAAATAAATTGTAAATAAAGTGTACATTATTGTTCTCTTCTTCCCCTTCTTCCGCATTTCCTTTTTTCTCCGTTGTTCTTTCTGTTTACCTGAAACTTCGTCGTCGTCGTCGTTATCGAAGATCAGCTCCTCAGCTCACAGAAAATCTCAAAAGATTTGTTCAAATTACATTTTATGAAATAAACTTTATTTACCAGCAGAGCGAGATTTTTTATTCAATTCTGTTCCAGTTCCACTTTCCTTCCATCTTCCTCTTTATTTTTCCTGCTCCCTTCCTCCTCCGCATTGCTTTATTCCTCTTCTCTTTTTCTGAACACGGACAAAGGGATCGGGTTTTGAGGAAGTCATCAGATGCATCAAGTAAATCAAATGTCGAGCGAGATGTCAACTGTTACACAACCGAATTGAAAAGAATAAGAACACGAAGACGAGGAATACTTACGGAGAAGAGAAGACGAAACGAGAATAGAAGAGCAAGAAAGAAATCAACTGTTTTATTGATAAAAACATAGCTCAAGAGAAGTAAGTGGAGAGAAGAGTGAACAAGTATAATAATAATAGTTTGGCAATATAATACTATACGAAGCAAGGAATACATACACGGTTGAATAGAAGGCACGTTCACGTTCATTATATAATATAAAAAAGGAAAGGGTTCCCTTTTCGCTTCCTCGCATACCTATTGCTTGGTTGAATGACTAAAGTGAAAAAATAGATTAGATAACATGATATCATGAAAACTTACTAGCTTCTTATCATCCAACAAGTCTAATCCAATTCCTTTTTCTCCATTTTTATTGCAATTTGACTCTATAGTAATTTTGAGTGAAAGGCTAATCCCGAGGGAGGATAAAAAGAAGAAGCAAAGCACAGGAGCTCTGAAGAAAAAGAAAGAAAGAGAAGGAGGAGGAATGAAACCAAGAAAAAAATAAGTAAGTTGGAGAGCGGAATTGGAGAGAGAGAGAAAGAAAATGGTGGGTGGATGGTTACAAGTTTTTTCCTCTCTCTCTCCCGTGTGTGTGCTTTTTCTTTTCTTCCATTTTTACCTGGTGGCTGCCTTATTCACTTAAACTCGTATTTACCAAGTATGACACGCCAAGCAGGCAGGCAGGAAAGCTAGAAGAGCTCCACTCTATCTCTACGTTAACGTTTTACGTTGTTGAAGCTTCCATTACATCTATCACAGTAGAAGAAGTAAAAAAGTACATTAATGTAAACTGTACAGGCTACTTACTCCTTCCCAAGACAAGAAGAAGGCTTGTTTAAAACGGCAAACTAAACACAATCCAATTCCATTCCAAAAATTTTTAGCTTTAAAAAGGAAAGAGAAAGAAAGGAGGAACATGAAATTTCGTGCATGAAAAGAAAAACGATGTAATTTTATGTGGAGAAGTAATAGGTATTATAGCAGAGTACAATATACGACACGGCATAGCTTTTATTCATAGCGCCTTCCCTTCCTTATATTTATTTCATTCCACCAAAGAACCACCAATATGAAATTTAGAGTTTCGATTCGACATTTCAGGTTTTGTAAGAGGAATAAGTAGTCGGGCTTCTCGTAGGTAGCATTTTCTTGTTATACTCAGCTGGTTAAAAACGATTGAATTTTTCCTTTTCCTTTCCTTTTTCCCTTCTTTCTTTCTCTTCAAGTTTTATTTTCTTTCCTCAGTTGCTCACTCAGCATGAGTGGCTCACTCAACAGTTTCAACTTGAAAAAGGAGTTTTGAGTTTTTCATACTACTACAGTGGAGGAAGAAACGGAATGTTTGTTTGAAGAGCGCTTATTCTGCCTTCCCCAATTCATGGTTCCTTTTATCTAACATTACCTTACTTAACTTGCGTAAAGAAACGTACAGACAGACCTTCGTTCGATTTTGTTTGCGTTCGAATCTCAATCCGCGTTTTTTTCTGTCAAATGTTTTTTTTGCTCAAGGTTTTGAATAAAAGCCAAAGATTTGACTTAGATTTAATTCAGACAGAATCCAGATGATTAATTTATTTATTAGTAATGAATTTGTGAAGGGAATCAACTTCATTAAATTAAACATTATATGATAAAATACATTCCAATTGACTTATATCACGTCATGCTTAATTTTTGCAAAAGGATTAGGGATTTATTAAAATATGTCATAATACTACTTCAAATACTAAGCCATTTTGTAGATTCGTTGTTCCTTTTCAGTTTCAATTTTGTAAATTTCGCAGCAGATCAAGATCAGCTTTAAAAGAAGAACATCAATAGCGTTATCATCATAGAACTATTTTAAAACATTATTATTTTTGCAAAAGTTCTTCTCAGCAGTTCACTGACAAGAGTAATTTAAACTTCCGTAATGGAATGGAACTGGAATCTATCTTTCCGCAAGATCTCATCGACAACTCTGCTATTGCTATTACGACCTACATCTCTGTTATCCATCCTTCCTTAGTATCATCATCGCAGGATGTTTTTTTATTGTCGAACAAAAACAAAAACATAAGCTTAGCTTCAAGCTATATGGATTTATCTTCTCCAGCTCTAGCTCCAGCATCAACATTATTGTATTTTCCGTTTCTGTTTGTTGTTGAAATGAAAGTAAAAAAAAGAAAACTGTTTCGAGTTTCTTATTTCCAAACGGATGTGATCCGAGTCGAGCTGGCTCAGTTTTTTGCCAAGCAGCAGCAGCAGAGGCAGAGCCGCACATTACGTATCATGTCGACAGTAGTTAAACTCAATAGAGCAAAAGCATATAATGCAACTTGATCCATTCGAGATAGCTAAAACGAAATTTAAATCCAACTTGTCTTCATTTCCTATTTTCTTTTCATGTTATTGGGCTTCCTCACTAACTCGCTCGCTCTTTCTGTTACTGAACTGAAGGATGAAGATGAGAAGAAGGTGATGCTGATGATGGCACACAGCAGCAAAAAATAGAAACAGAATGAGCATAGCTCAATTTTTACAGCAACATGAAAAAGATTCTCTTTTCGATTTCTATTTTTTTCCTTTCTCTCTCTCTCTTCTTATGAACAAGTAGGAGAAAGTAAAATGACCCTTGTTAAATCCTCTTTTCTTTTTTCTCCTCTTCTGTCTGTTCTCAGAAGGAGTAGTAATTTTATAGAGCAAAGTCCCGGTAATAGAATGTCATTTCGGATCTGAGCTGAACAGCATCAAAAAGAAATAAATTCGGAAATGGGAATTTTTTACTTAAAAAAAGTAAGTAACTCAATTCATTTCAATCCTATAGTAGTGTAGTGTAGGATTTTCTTCTTTTTTTCTTATTGAAAAAGAAACTCAAATAGTTTTAATTTTGTTTATAAAGAGAATGAGCAACAAAGTTGAGCAAAAAGAGTGAGTCGATAACCTTTTTTGACCACCAATCATTTCTATGAACGGGAAAGTAGTGTGCAGATAAATTATCGAATCGAAAAATATTTTCTCATGTATGTACACGTAATTGGCTAGATGATTCATAGCACATTTCATTCATTCTGTAGAGGGAGGTATTATTAGGTTATGTCAGAATAGTTTTATAATGAAACTCCAAGTCATGAATAAATCCAGTTAATTTATCATAATTGGATTAATCCAATAATGGTACGCACAGCCCAGAATGAAAATATAGAGACGTGCATAAATATCTTTTTCTTTTTATGTAAGTAACTTCGTTTATGTTTATTTTTACTAATGGAAGAAAAAAGTAAGCTATTATAATGATATTCATTCGACTTCTTTCTTCTCCAGACAGAAAATAAAATAAAGTTAAGTCGATTTTGGACACTATACCATTCCTATTACCGTTATTATTGCAAAAATGCCACCGCCGCCCTTTACTAAGTACTACACTACATTTGAAGAAATTGAGAAATGGCACTGTAGAATTTCCTTTGTGATGGTAAATGCTGGTAAGTTTCCTCAGAAAAGAGAAAGTTCTTATATTTATTCTTCTATATACGTTGAAAATGAATATATAGCAAGCACATGGCGGGGGCAGAAGCTAGCAGCAGCCCCGTCAAATAATAAAACCGAAAGCTATTTTGCCTTTTTGCTTGCGGTAAATAATTGATTAAAATTGCACAATATTACTTCAATATACCATTTAAAACGATAATTGGGCTGTTTGCCAACAAACGAGGAAAAATGCTTTTGATATCATCATATCATCGGTCGACCTCCATCATCAACCAGCATTGTACCTACGACTATGACGGGTTCGAAATCCTCTTAATCTACTCCCTCCCACTCTAGCTAGTACCTCCGTATAATAGTATGCAATAACAATTTGTTTAGGCAGATGAATCGAAATGCAACAAAACGAAAAGGTAAATAAAAATAAATTTGTTCAATAATAAGATGTACCTCTCTACATTCCTTATCTCTGCATTATGAACACAAAACAACTTATTTTCTAACTTTTCTTCAATGAAAATGAAGATTTTACAATAAATTTTTATTTATTCTTTTCTTTCTTTCTTTCTTCCGCCTAAAAACCAAATAATTTCACACAACAAAAGGTGTATGTTTGCCTACTTTGTTGAGGATCCGACCGTAATTAAGGAAAATGCGTAATTCAAATAAAAGTCAAATAAAACTCTAGAAACTAGAAAGTAAAATCAATTTTACTTTTACTTTTACTTAATAAATTACATTTCTGTATAGGCACTATTTCACGCAGTAGAAGTAAACAACAGAATGTACCGAAGTGATGCTTTTGAAGTTTCTGTCTGTCTAAATTTAAATGAAACTGCGACTCAAGCCTTTTTTCTGCTTCTCTTTCCTCCTCATTTTCAATTTGGCAATTTCAGTAAAACTGGTGGAGTGAGTAGAGTGCGAGCGTTTCTTATTTTGTTTGCCCATGTTTCATTTTCATTGCTTAAAACGCTTACATGAATATTAATAATAAAAATTTCTTCTGTTCTGTTCCGTGTCTAGAGTTTCCATACTCGTACTCATGCAAGAAGAGGAGAATCGGTGGTAAGAGAGAAAACGATATTTTTGAATTGAGTATTATTTTAAAGTATCCCAACGACTTGATTCATTCACCTATTTCTCATGTCATCTGCTCTGCTCTCCCTTTCTCTGTTTGTTCTGCAGTTCCATACATGAGCAGAGTCAGAAGAGCGGCATAAAATTTGCATGGTAGCTTTCTGTGTGTGTGTGTGTGTGTAGTGTGTAGCAATGCCCCATCATCCATGCAAATAAATTAACTTTTTGTGAAATTACACTCCAGAGATCGTTTACAAACGCCCCTTCTTTTCCTTCCTTTCAAAAAATATTTTTTTTATTATATGAAGCATTGCACTAGTAAAATGTGAGAGTTGTAATTTATTTCTAACTACTATTTTGAAGCCATTTCAGCTTCAACTCTGTTCTTCTGTGTACCTTCTTCTTCTTTCACACTCGTACTCGTTCATACACAAACATAACATTAAATATTATACAACTTTCTCTCTTTCACGAAAATAAGTTACTTGGAAGAAGAAGCTGGCTGGTGGTAGTGTTGGTGCTCATGCAGATGATGAAGTGCAGTATAAATAGGCGGGCCTTTCTCTTTTTCTCTCTCTCTTTCCCTTTTGCCTTTTACTGAACTGTAAAAACTATAAATAAATACCCTTCATATATAAAATATATAAGCAGTTCTCTTCTTTGTAAAAGAAAGGAGGAAAGTTTTTCATCCACAAAAATATGAATTTTCTGCTGTTCTGCTGCTGTTAACTCTTCTCTTCTTCTTCCGTTTTTTGGTACACATGTGCATGTGTATGAATGAATGAATAACGATGACCATGAAACTTGCTGTGTAAAATTATTATTAGTTGATGGTGATGATGATGATGATGATGATGTTGCGAGAGTTATATAAAGTATTATGGACATTCTCCATGGCCTGTTGTTGTATTACTGCTCCTGCCTTCCCAGTCTACTAAACTTACAGAGATTCTTTTCCAGCCACTAGTTTACCATTTACCACTTTACTTTATTATAATGAATGTTTCCATTCTGCGTTTCCAGAATACGCAGCTGATGCCTTTTGTGTTTAGTTTGAAAGAGAGAAAGAGAGGTGGTAGAAAAGTAGCAGGGTGGCAATCTATATTTCAAATGAAATATGTTTTCCTTCTCCTGCTATATATTTAAATATATTTTATATTATGTGTATTTTGTATATCGATGAATATTGTGCCTTTTTAGTCCTTTTTGCATCAAGGTAAAATATATTCCACAACACCCCCTTTTGTTCGCTCATACATTTAGTCAAATATTATGACACGTTCCATGCTGTGTTATTTACGGTAACGAGACTTCTGGCTCTGGAGCTCTCTGCTCTGCTCTCTGGTGAAGGTGTTGGTGCAGCGCAGCGTAATATTAGTCTTTTTCAAAAAGCAAGAGCAAGAGTACTATAATCCCATATATTTATATTACATAAATATTGCAAACATAAAATTGGAAGGAGTTTTGAGGGGAATGAAGAAGAAGAGAAAGAAAGAAGTGAACGTATTCAACTCCATTCAACATCTTCCAACAAACGAACAAACGGGAGGAACACATTTTGTATTATATTATGGAAATCGCGAAACCTTAAAGCAATTTCCAGGAGGATGGTAATAGGCTGAGTACGTGAACTCTTAGCAAACTTTCTTTCTTCTTCTATTTCTTCTGCTAAACTGTTTTAAAAGACGTAGCTAGTGTGGGTAGAGCGTACACGAAATGGAGGTTGTTGCTGTTGTTTTGTTGTGATGTGATTACTCATTATTCACATTTTGGTATCAACTTTCTACTTTACACAAAAGGCAATAAGCATAGCACAACGTTTCATTTTATAATTTGATGTAATTTGATATTATTTTAAAGAATAAACATTTCCAAAACAAACATTCTGGAAGATGTCAAGCCAGCCAGTGAATTGGAGGTAAAAGGTTTTAAAATTGGCAATTGTTTACCACAACTTTGATCACATAAACAACAGCCCACCACACCACCACCACATCCATTTGCTTTGCTTGTACATAATATAATGCCTTTTAGTTTAAACAGTTTAGGGTAAAAGTAAGCAAGCAAGAGCAGATCAGATCAATTGGAATAAATAGAGGACATAATTCTGCACATGTGGCACGTGTTCCCCGTAATAATGTTCAAGTTTTCATAACTTTTATGTTTTATACTACGATTTCGTGTGTTTCGTTCCCACTTTCAACCCTAAACCTAATGTAAGTAAACACCACATACACACTGCGCTGCCTGTACGCTAGTATAATATAAAGAACTGCCACCGCCACACATACGCTAAAAATTATCTCTTTTCAAGTTTCACTATTTAAGAAAACAAACGGCAACGTGTTTCCATCCTTCCCCTTTTCTCCTCTTTGATGTGAGTTTATAACCATTTATGTAGTTTTTAGTTTCAGATGGAAATAGAGATAGAAAGAAAGAAAGAGCGAGAGAGAATTAGAGAGAGATAGACACATTGTTATTATTAGGCTTGTAATATATGTGGCAGAAGTGATAATCTAAAAGAGGTCAGTATTTTACATTCATAACAGCACATCGTCATTTTCTTCGTATGTGTGTGTACTATTATGATGGTGTAACCGCAGCGAAAGCAGCAACTCCATCAACTACTTCTTTTTACTCTTTATTCCATCGGCTTTCTTTAGCTATCCCGCGATCTTTTCTCTCTTATTCTCCTTCTTCTTCATTTCATTCTCTCTCATCTTGTGCAACTTTCACCTAAAATGGACCACTACTTAATTTCCAGCACACACATCAAATGAATACATATCCATCCACCTCTTTTTCTTCTTCTCTTTCCTTTTAAAGGTATAAAAGTCGAAACTTATTTTATTTGCTTTGAGCTTTATGTCTGCCGCCCGCCAATAATTCTCCATTCCTCTTTTCTTTCCCTTTTCACTTTCCTCCTCCCTCTTTCCCTTCTTTATTCTTTCGGTTACAGGCTAACAACTATCCACCGTGGTATAGAGCACATCCCTTGCGAAAAGGAAACAAGAAGGCGATAAATAAGGTATAAAAAGGTTATAAAACACTGATGTAGAACCGTGTTATTTTATAACTCGTTTCGTTACCTACCACCACTACCACCATCCATTATATCATTTGTGCTGTGCTGCTGGTATAAATAAACGCATTTACTGCATTCCTTCATAATATATGGCCAAGGAACTATTTTACTCCTTTTTAGTGCGACGTAAATGGAAACAGAAAGATACAATGTTTTTGCCTTTTTAATCCAGCTTTAAGTTTAGCTGTTTTTCTGTAATTATCCTTTAATATGAAGGCCATTTCTATACAATTCGTGAGTAAAACCCTTTTATTTTGAAAAGTTTAAACCAAGAAAGTAAGTGGACAAATATTTGCAATGCAATTTCACGTCGTATTCGTATCAGCTCACATTGAAAAATGCTAAGGAACTCCTAAAACGAATAAATTTGTAAAAAAATACATTTTTCCAGCTTTTGGTCAATAGCCACGATCATGATCGTCCAGCACCAGCATGAAGTGTATGGCCGTTATTATTACTATCATCAGACAAGAGAAACGAGAGCGCTGTTTTTTACTAAAACTTCCCTTTTTATCGACCTTCCAGCATAAAAATAGACGTATAAAATGTTATGTCGGTGGACATGATCAGAAAAGGAAATGAACTGACTATGAGAGAAGATGAAATGAGGGAGCAGTGAAGAGAGGATCTTCTGATCAAATCAAGAGGAAAAGTAAAAGTAGTGGTTGTAGACGAAAGGAAGCTAGCAGCAGCACAACTACAACACCATCACTACCACCACAAACCAATTTTTTATGTAGGTAATATAACTTTTATACAATAACTAGGTAGCATTTTCTAGTACTTCTGCAAATGAATATTGGCAATGTAACTCCAATTTTGTTCGTAGAAAATAGCCAACATATGAATTAAATGTGGTTGACCCTCTCTCTTCGTTTCCACTATATATGTATCTTGAAGTTTTTTTTCTTCTTCTTTCAACTGCCTCACTCAACTTCTTTACCTTGACCGGTGAAAAGACGATTCGTGGGCTCGCTGTGTAGTATCATCAGAAAAGAAAGACGTTATAACGAAACTTCCTTCCTTACTTTCACCTTACCTCCTTTCCCTCACTCTGCTTTTTTACGCAGAAAAAATCACTTTGAACCATCATGATCCTCATCATCAGGAATGATGGCCATGGAATGAGTGTTTCCACGGTCGTGTGCAGAATAGATTTGTGCTAGCTAGATGGAATACTCAAACTTAGCACACACCGCCAGAAAGTTGATTGAATGAAAAGGAAAATATATAAAATTCTGTGTGGTGGTAAATAGTAAAAAGAAAAAAATAGAAGAACTCTATGTAAAAGCATTATTATTATTAAGCTACTTTATGAGTCACGTGGTGGTTTAAGATGGATATGGATAGAAAAGAAACAAAAACTGTAAAAACTTTCATTCATTATAATGAGAAAGTATTTAGCTCGTACTAGTATGCACTGTTGCTGCTCTATTCAAGTTGACTAGAGCGAGAAAAAGGAGCCGAGACGGGGATGAAGTTGAGAAGATGATGTTGGAGCAGATATCTTTTGTGGAAGGAATTACTGTACTAACCACTACTGCAACCATCATACGAGTATATGCCACCACACCACCACTATTTGAGAGCAGCCTTAGCGTAGCTTAGTCGGCCAGTGTATGGAGTGTGTAATTCTGTTGCAAAGAAAATGCAGTCAACCGAGAGGGACTACCACTTTCCCTTTTACTCTACTCTGTCTGCAGCCTTAGTAGAAACTCTTACATGGAGAATCTCCAACCACGAATGAAGGAGAAAAATAATAAATGCTTTCAAAGCATCTAACAACGAGCTCGAATATGCAAATTGTGTTTGAAATGCAAATTCGTTTTGTATATATTATCTCTGCCGTTTTGCATATCAACGCATTACAAATAGAATGCAATGAAAGGCAATGTAAGCTTTTCTCTATGTAATGCATTGTATTTTATGGTTGAGCTTAATGTTTTGCTTCCTACGCTAGAAGCGTTCAACCGATGACGCTGAAAAACAATAGGGGTACTTCCTGGTAGTTTAGGAAGCTATCTACCAAATTTCATTGGAATCGGTTGAGGCGTTCGGCAGTTATCGTGCCGACGGACGGACAGACAGACGGACGGACAGACGGACGGACAGACGGACAGACAAAAGCACTGATCGCATAACTCACTCTCACTACGTTCGAGCTCGTAATAAG
>JAHZNJ010000991.1:0-10852 GCA_027744475.1 Lepidocyrtus cf. sotoi NNG-2020 | reverse complement strand
TTTAACAAAATTGAAGTTTTTTTTATCCTACCGTATATTCCAGGATTGGATTGGAAAATATTTGTACATACCTCCCAAATTGTGAATTCAATCAGCATTACCATCCAAAGCAAATGTGGAATGTATTTATCATCTTACCTGTAAATATAAAAAACAAAATGTTTAGAAATATTTTAATATAATCATTTAAGTTATATCACATTATGAAATTTAACAAAGAACTCTTCATCCATACATGCACACCTCAGCATTGCATTGCATTTTGCATTTTTCAAATACAAATGAAGTATTAGAATTGAAAAAACGAAAATTTAGTTTAAAATATTATTGACAAATCAAAGCATTCGGTTATTGCTCTGCCGCAACAACAGCAGCAGCAGCAGCAGTGTGGCATTATAATTAAATGTCAAGGTGAAGGTTTACCACCACACTCCACCACCATCCATCCCTTCCAGCCATTTTATGAGGAATGGGATAAGACGGAACGGCACGTGACAAATCATTAAAACTGACGTAGTGTGTGGGTCGTGGGTGAGTAACATTTCATGAAAATCAGAACATAAATTTCATAAATCGAAGAAGTTTTCTTTCTTTTCTACACACCTACCTACCTACCTATTTATTATTATGAACGAAGACAGCAGCCGGCACCGCCATAAAATAAAATAAAATAAGAAAATAATATAAAAATTGAGAGAAAGTCTGCTCGCACCACATCAACTCAAGCTTAAAGCTCAACTCACATCAGCTCATGTCACATGAGCATTTATTTTGTAAAGACGACGGTAGCGGAAGAAGACGATATGAAGTGAAAGAAAAATGCCTTACAGCTTTAAAGCGATTATTACAACAAACCAGACTTAGACTTCTTTCCTCCAGCCAAAAAAATAAAATCTATTGAACCAGCAAACTTTAAACGTTCTTTCAAACCATGTTTTTTATATTCAGGAAGAAGAGAAGGAGATATGACAGAATATTGAATTGAATGGTATTATTATGTTGATACAGATGAATGAAAAGATGTTACAGTTACGAGCAGCATATTTAAATAAGTAAATGCACACACGTGAGTATGTACTACGTACCCAAATACCTAACAAGATTCAAGGGGTTTGGTTTTTTCTTGGCATTTAGTATTCTTCTATGTAAACGGCTTTTATCAATGTAAATTACTATGTAAAAGTTTGAAAGGTAAATAATATATCTATTGGAAAGGAAAGATTCCCACGAGAGACAGCAGTAGCATTGCAGCTTATATATTTTTTAAACTTTCCCTCTCTCACTTCTTTCCTTTCGTTTTCTTCCAGTTTTATTTTCAACTTGTCTATCATTTTCATTTTTCTTCTTTTTGGGAAGTTTCGTGTGAAAAATGGGAAAGTCAAATCGAAACATCGAAATTCTAAAACATCCAAACCAAAACCAGTAGAAAAGAAGAAGAAGAAGTAGAAACCTTGAAAAAAAACCGCAAGTTTAAACAAGGAAGGAATAATAACTCTTGTGAGGAAGAAAAGAAGGAAGAAGAGTCTCCCTCCACTTCTTCTTACTTCAAATTGTTGTCGCTTACTTGTAGTAGACTACAAGAGACCCTCCTCTAACACCCGGCAACGAAATAAAAAGATAAATTCCCTCAAGAAGGTTTTCTCTTTTCTGACACGACTCTTTCTTTTGCCGACGTAACCACAGCCAACAAACACACCAAACCACCAGCAACAAAAATAGGAGAGAAGTGGAAAAGAAAGGGATTCTTCATGGATATTTTGTGATGTTGTTGTTGTCTCCAGTTTCTCTTCTTCACTTTTCTTTGTGTAAAGATGGGTTGGTAAAGTGTGTAGAGGTACGTAAGTGAGTAAATGTCAATAATATGCTTGCTTCTCATTTCTCTCTTTCTCTTATTTTCTCTTCTCTTCCCTTTTTTAACAAAATGACACTCGTTACAAATTCTATTTCTTCTTGGTAAAAAATAAAACTGGTGAAACTGTTTTGTAAGTTCATTGCTCACTCACTTCGTCATAGTCTTCCGCAGGAAGAAGGAAAAGAAATTGCCACACACATGTTTACAGTGTACATAGTTACATAGATAATAGATGGAAAGAGAAAACCCACTTGAGTCATCATCATCATCATCATCGTCGTCGTCATTGTCTCCTTCTTCTTGAACTTGAGGTTGAGCATTGCAGGGGAAATTGGAGTAAGTAAGAAGGGAAAGGAATAAGAAGCTCCTTGAACTTCAAGAGAAGAGAGTGGCTAAGGCGAAGGATAACAACGTTCCATGTTTGTTATGTAGGTATGTATGTATTTTTTGTGTACATTCNAACAACGTTCCATGTTTGTTATGTAGGTATGTATGTATTTTTTGTGTACATTCTTAAGACTGAACAATAACGATGATGAAAAGATGATCTACGCATTCACATGCATCACCATCATAAACATTTGAGCACTTGAAAAGCAAGTTCCTTCTTCTTTTAAAGAACAAGAGCAAGAAAATGATGGAAATCATTATTCGAAGGGAACAAGGATGGATACAATGGAAAATAAGAAGATGCATTATTCAATGCACTTCTCTTCTTTGCTTTCTGTTTTCCCCTAGCAGCAGCAACAGCAGCATGGAATTATTATCTATCATTCACTCGCCATTGACTTGAGAGGAGTACAGAAGAATAGATGGATGGATGGATGGATAGACTGTTCTTTTTCTTCTCTCCTTCTCTCCACTTGAATTGATGATGGAGAAAATGCGGTGGTGCTGCTGCTGTAAACCACTAAAAATACGGAAATGGATGGTTGAAAAGTAAAGAAGGGAAGAAGGGAGAAGAGTGGTGAAGAAGAAGCAGAAGAAATGAAAGCTGTTCTTTTGCTTCTTCCTTTGCTTTTTCATGGATAGATAAATATAACGAAGGAGAAATAGAGGAAATAGTCTGTCAAAAAAGTAGAGAGAATGTTTTACTCGTATTATAAAAATGAGGTATTCTCTAAAAAGCTGTATAAAAAAGGTAAAAAAGGAAGGTTGAAAGTTGAGGTTGTTGTTTCCTTTCTTCTTTATACCCGTACATGACATTACTCACATCAGAGAGAAGAGAGAGAGAAGTGTGGAGAAGCATGACTAGCTCCTGTAAAAGATTAACTTTTTCCATTCCCGCATAATAATTTAGAAAATGCACCTCAGCAGCAGTAACAGCAGCAGCAGAGGAGTTAGTTTTGATTGAGTGAGTGGCTGGTCAGAGCTTTGGAACATTTTATTATAAGCTTTTGGAAATAAATGGAATGAAATGGAGAAAGAGGGAGAGAGGAAAAATGTGGTAAAAAAGAAACAAGATAGTTAAGACTGATACAAAAAAAGTTTACGTTGACTGAGGTGGTATCCTACTGGGGCGTGGAACCAAAAAGTTAAAAATTTTAAGGAGATTGACAGATGGTTGAATAATGCTGAATAAGGATAATAAATGAAGATCACTCTGAAAAAAACCACCACCAAACTGTGCACTGATAGAATAGAATATTCACTCATGCTACTTTTTTTGTATTAGGAAAAGAAAAAAAAGTTCCCTTTCGTGAGTCGACACGGTTTATTAAAAGATAAACAGAGAGAAAGAAACAAGAAGCGAAGAAGTGCCTTACTTCCTTTTTTAGTGAACATATATATATCATGTGTGTAAAAGTATTGGCTAGCTTAAAGCTCAAGGCTTAAGTAAATTTTGTGTTCGTAGTAAAATAATAATAATCCATTTAACCGAAAAAAAGTTGTAAATTGGTAGTCTTTTTTTCTCCTTTGCTATTACTTTTGTAAAAAAAACTTCCACTTCCAGCAAAAAATGAAAAGGAAGAAAAAAATATACTCGGGAAAAGGAAGAAATAAAATTACAAAGTCTGAGCTTTAAAAAGTTTGCACTTTACACGCACGCGATAGTTTTCCTTTTTTTCATCAGACAAAACATGCGAAGTGCAAAATAAGGAGAAGGAGAAGTGAGTGGGAAACAGAATTACAAACAAACAAACATGGCTTTATTCTAACCCACACATGAAGCGGATTCGTAAAGTGGTTAAAAAAGTTCATGTTTGAAGAAATCAGAAAATAAATTGGGAATGTTAATAATTCACAGTCTATTAAATCAGCACATGAGAAGTAGCCAAACAAATTTTAGGAAACTAAAATTAAAAAGGTATTTAAGAAAAAACTTTGCTTGTTTGTTGTGAGACGGTTACGTAACAGGAAGATCTAGTTTATTACCTCCTTAACAAATTAGACCGCACGAAAAATACACAAATAAACAAAAAACAGAGACATGACCGATTTAGCCAAACCCTACTGTTTTGCTTTCATTTAGAAGTAACAATAACCACCAGTGGTGTGTTATGTATTAAAAATTAACAAAAAAAATTGCAGAAAGAAAAGCATAAACAGTTAAAATGGGGAAAGCTTGGCTGGGGATAGGATAAAGAAAATCTACTTTCCTCAATTGCTTGTCAGACTTTGGTGTGCAAAATGAAATAAATTGAACTATTAAGCTATGTAGTTACCTAGATCTGAATTACAGTTTGTTGCATAAAGAAAAAGCATTTTCAATTCTTCAGTTTTGCTTTACAATTACTCATTTAAAAAAAACTTTTCGCTTTTCAAACTGCAAAATTTAACACATGCCTGACTTTAATACTTCGTTATTAGTTTCTTCTTTTCTCTTTTATTTTCTTTTTTCCCTTTTTCTAAATGAAACTTTTTAATTTCCTTTTAATTTTCAATATCATCGAACTGAACTCGCGGCGAGAGCAAACTAGGAGAAGAGAAATAATAACAAAATTTATGTAAAATATATTCTAGTCAATCAGACAAACCTCGCATCACTCCTCTCTGTTCTTTTCTCATTTTCAAGTGCGTCACGTGCACAAGTGGAATGTAAAATGAAACGAGCGAACGAGTTAAGTTGAAAAGTTTAAAAAAAATTCAACCGTTCATCCATTTATTCATTCATTCATCTTTCTCTTTTAATTCTTTACTCACCAACAACAAAATTCTTTCCCGGCTGTATTACATAATGAGCCAACTGCACTGCAATCCGAGACTTTAAAACTTGACTGGAGTTTAATCAAAAAATAAAACTAAAATAAAAAATTCAGAAAACAAAGGCATTCTTCCTTTCTATTGTTATATAGAAGGTCTGGGGTCAGTTCATTCTTCCGTTCCGTTTCGTACTCGTACAGCAGCGTGTGATTGACAACTTGTCAGTTCCTATCTTGTTCATTTTTTTCATAATTTTATCTTCATCTTCATAAATAAATGTATTCTTAAGTTTTACAAAAGCCGTTCTTGTCATACTTACGAAACAACGGATTTTTTTCCTTGTAAAAAGAAAACTTTTCCTTTTTAATAATGAACAAAGCTTATCATCATCGCCATCATCATATCAAAGACTTCCCACCACGCTGCTTTTACTTATTATTACATCATCTTCCTTCCTTTCACATCACATCTTCCATTACAATCACAATCATCTTTCTTTTTTTCTGGAGGAGACAAAAAAGGATGATGACTTGGTGGTAGGTTGACATGAGCCTCTCTCGCTTTCGCTACTGCTGATTATTTGTCTTCTTCCCCTTATTTACTAATACATTTTATGCATCAACTCACTTTCTCTCTGCTGCTGCTAACTTATTCACTCAACTGCACTTTTCCCTGTCTCTTTCCATTCCTTTTTTCTGCGTATAAAATATCATCAAACCATCACCATCATCATCAAGGTTGCCAAGATTTTTCCCCTCATTATTCTTATCATTTACTTTACTTTCCTTTTTCTCCCTTCCCTACTCTTTTCCTTACTCATGTAATCATTGCAGTTGTTCCTCCACAAGCCAGCCATAAGGCTTCCTTCTGGCTTCAAGTCAAGTCGAACATTTTTTTCTTTTCCTGCTGCTGCTTCATCTTCTTCTTCTTTTTCTACTTCCCAACAAGATTGTACTTTTACTCCATGAAGAAGAAATGTATTTAATCCGCCTCAACAACTTTCCCTCATCATTTCTTTCCTTTTTAAGAGCTTCTTCAGATGGGAGAGAAAAAAAGTTTCGTTAAAAGTCCCAACTTTGTTCTTCTTAAGTTAAGTACGCTCCTAAAAGTATTTAGGTAGTCAAGTGGCGATGCGATGGCGATGTACTCAGCCAAAAAATGGAGGAGAGGAAAAGAGGAAAGACCAAGACTAATGTTAAGTTTATGTCTTCTTGTGTTTGGACGTGCATGCGATCTCATTCTCTTATTTCCTATTTTTCTTGTTATTATATAACAATAGAATTGTCCAGATAGTATAAACTGCAGCAACAACCGCAGAAGCAGCAGGCAGCTGTTGTGCCCTCAAGCAGAAAAGGTGGCAGAGAAGAGAGATGGATGATTTTTTTTAGTGAAAACGGAAGATGGGAACAAAAATGAGAGAGAAAAATGATTTCATCTTCTTTCTTTATTTTCTTTTTTTAACTAACGATAAATAAGAAAATGAAAATCATTGCTTCCATTTATTTTTAACAAATAATGTGGCGAGAGAGACCAGAGGACCAGACCAAGGTCATTCTTCATTATACAGAATAAGCGCCTAGTTAAGCGTTTGTAACTTAATCTTAATCTGCTTTAAAGCTCTATTTTATATAGAAAGGTTGAATTCTCTATTCTCGTGAGTAGCAATTAAAATTAGCAAGCTCAAAGTTCCTAATTGTTTCTTTTGCATATCTTCTATTTATTGTTCAATAGATACAGACCTCTTAAATGCGGCAATCGTTAAAAGACAGATTAAACGGTTTGGATTTTGAAGCACACCTGCTTTGCCAACAATTTCAGCAATAACAGTTACCATTTGGGGTTCCGATTTCCGATTCAGGATTACTTATAACAATTTTATGGATGGTTTAGTTCCAAACTTTTCGCACGTGTTTTTACTTAACCGATGATATTATTACCAAATCCGAGCCTATAAGACAAAGTTTATTTCTTTTTAAAAGACCGTTTGTTTCTGCTCTAGACGGTAAAAAATTGGTATAAAAGTGTTTTATAAAATAGATTTGGGATTGGATTGAAACGGAAATGGATGATGTGCTTGCTGTGAGTTTTCAAGCAAACGAGAGGGAGAAATTGACTGGCTAGCTGTGAATTTCCTTAGCAAACCAAACCATTTCTGATCATTTCTTGAAGCAGCTTCAATATCATTACCGTAACTAAAAACGGTAATGTTTCTTCTTTTTTCTCTCACCCTCTTGGGGACTCGAAAGACTAAAGCCCGTCAAGATAATAAGCTTGTGTAATACGGAGAGGAGTGAAGATGAAGAAGGTGTTAAAATAGATTGTTACTGTCAGCTTTATTTATTTCTCCCTCTTGGAGACTCGAAAGACTAAAGCCCGTCAAGATAATAAGCTTGTGTAATACGGAGAGGAGTGAAGATGAAGAAGGTGTTAAAATAGATTGTTACTGTCGGCTTTAACATCCATCACGAGATAAATGCATTTTTTATCGCCCTCTTCAATTACTTTAGTAGAAGAGCGCTTTGCCTGAAGAAGACTGTATTTTTTTCTATTTCCGCAAGCAAAAGCAAAGCAGCGCCCAAGGAAGATCAAATCTCCTTCCTAAATAACTAAAAGGGAATTAATATGATTACTACCACGAAACGAAAGCAACAGCAACGCTTTCTGATTTGATCATTGCTTAAAATCAAAATTAGTTTAAGAGGAAAAATTAGAATACTTGTTAACACTCAAATTACTAAATTAGTATCCGCTAAACGGCTAAAGTCTTTGGTTTTTAGTTATAAAATTTTTGTTTTGCCTTTCTGTCGTAATATTCAACTTACTCCATAATTTCCGGGAAAATATGCACCCTTTCCTCTAAACCCTGCTCACTCCCTACAATCAAATCTCAAATCTTAAAATAAAATCATCTCGTAAAAAATAACTCAATTTGTTAGATTTTTAGATTATAATCAAATATCTGCCTTCAAACAACATTCAAACATCACATCACAAAAATACGCTTAAAACCATGAATAAATTTTCCAAAAGAGAAAAATAAGAGGGAGGCAATAGGCAAGGCGAGTCAAATCATATTTCTCTCTCGCAATTGTAAGTAATGTGATGTAAATGTGGCGTAATTTGGTTCTTTTAACTTATTGCATAACGCTATTATTAGCACTCTAGGAGAAGAAAATAGCTGGAATAAGTGGAAAGTGGAAAATGGAAGGAATGCGTAAATAAAATAAAATTCACCCACCATACTACCACTACCATACCTAACTAGCTTGAGACTTTGAGTTGAGAGCCGAAAGCAACGAAGAAGGAAACTTTTAGAAATGAAACGAAAACGATGACGCGCACCCACTCATCATAATAATCTTACTTAATATCACACACACACAACAACAGCAACAGCAACACAGCAAACGTATTATTTAGAGAAAATATTTTATATCTAGGATCAAGAGTTGAGTAAGTATTTTTGACCTAACCAATTACACCCGGACCCAAGTTAAGTCAAACCAAACCACCACTTGCCGCTCGCTTACTTACTTGCATCTTGCCTGCTGCATTCGTTCACAAGGCAAGGGCAAAAGGCAGAGAGAAGTAAATGCAATGAATGCGGTGAATTATGTAATCCAATATTAGCCACACAACCTAACCAAGCCACAGTATAATATAATATTTAACTTGCCTCGAGCACCATAACTCCACCACCGTCCTTCTCATTTCACTTCCCATTTTCCTGCTCATTCAAAGTAAAGACCGAAAAAAAGATTTTCCTTCTTCTCTTTGCTTCGGTTCGGTTTTCATAGTGGGAAAGAAGAACTGCGTAAAGCAAAGTTAAACATGGCATGCATGGTAGAGAGAAAAAGAGAAGGAAAGAAGAAGAAACTGGAAACTGCTGAAAATAAAGCCTTTCCTGTTTTCTAAAAGATAATTCAGTCGTCCGTGCTTGTTTGATTGTTTTTCCTCTTTTCTTTTCTCTCTAAACAAAATAAAACCTCGGCCTTGGCACTGGCAGTCAAGTCGACGTCCAATCCACCCACCCTCGCCTCGCCATTCACCAATATACCACCACCACCACACCACATTACTTATTATGAGCTCCCCACATTTATTTACAGTAACAACATTAACTTTTTATAAATTGAGGGTATTTTTTTCGAACGAAGCTCTTTAAGTAAGTAAGGGAAGTATGTTGATGATGATATTACGTTAAAACCGTTATATTGTTAGAGCCTTCTCCACTATCAAGGAGGAAACAGAACCATCCTTGAATTCTTGACACTCCATTTAATACCGAATACGGAACTGGAAGCAAAGCAAACATACAAACAAAACTCAACAGGAGAAAAATGTATGCGTAGGAAAAGTTGGAAAAAGAAAGAAAGAAAATGGCTTTCCTTTCTTAAAAAACTTCCTTTCCTTATTAACTAGCGAGAAAAGAAAAAGAAACGAAGATGTTTTGACTGTTTTGTCCTAAATGGATTTTTAGATGTGATGTGGATGTGACTCTCCAGCCATGCTTATGTTCGTAAATGGATAACAGGTTGTGCTTCATTTTGGTTTATTTGACTTTTTCTTTTCCTTCTTTCTTTCGTTTGTAGTTGAGTCGAGTCTCATGCGAAATAAGTCATGTGAATTTAATGTACTGCTGGTGGTGGATCAAGTAAAATGCTGCTGCTGTAGAAAAACTAGTGAGGGAAGTGAAGTAAATAGAATATTTTTCAGAGAAACGAGAAATAGTGAAATAATAAGAAAGCGCTTATTTAACTTTTCAATATTTATGCTGCTGCTGCTGCATTATGAAAGGAAGAAAAGGATTTCTTTTGATGTGTTGTGTAAGTTGGCTAGAATCATTGATTTGATAATAAAATTTGAGTTTTTGTGTACTGTTATGTGAAATGCAGTATGTACAATTGCAGTAATATAGTGTACGCATTCGTTATACTTGTGTATGGCTTAATTATAAATATAAATGTGGAGGAGTGAGAAAGAAATAGGAAGGAGAACCACCAGAAAGAAGAGAGTTGCATTGTGAATGGAAGTAGGTTTCTACATTGCACATTGTTGAGTAGGTATAATATAATATTTATAATGAATGAATGAATTTTTATTGCATCTAGAAGAACAGCACCAGCAGCCATTAGTGAAGCCATTCCGATATTTATTTCCAGACTGATGGGTGACTGAGGAGCAAATAATGACATTAGAGAGAGAATAGTTTAATGCGATATGCGATGCAATTTACGTCCCCCTCCATATTTCTCTTTCTTATTCCTTCTCAATCTTATTTGATTGAGAGAGGATGCGAATGCGATGCAATTCGGCTGCGAGAAGGACAGTGTGCAATATGCAATATAAAGTACATGTGCACGCAATGGCGTTGTTAGATTTTTTTAAAATGACATGGTAGCAAAGTTAATTAAGATCTAACGTTGTCAAAGAATCAACATTATAGTATAATATTAACGGTTGCACAATTCATTCTTAAAAAATCGAAACAGTGACCAATCAGCAAACAGTCAGGAAGGATACTTCCTGAATATCAATGATAAATTACTACGCGTGCAAAAATGTGCTTACAAACATTATTGTAACAGATTTAATGAGTAATGCTTCTGGTATTTAGGTTATTAGATGAGTAATTCGATTTAATGATGAAATGTATGAACTAGATTTAATTAGTTTAGTCATTTTCATGTCATCCTCAAAAGATTTGTCAAAATTATTAACACAGTCATATTTGAGAAGTCCTAGAAGAGAGTTGAATTTTAGAAGTCGATTGGAAAAGACTCTGAATTGGAACATTGATTGGAAATAAAAGAATTATTGGATTTACGTTTTTATGTCTATTGTTCGGAAACATTT
>JAHZNJ010000990.1:0-11181 GCA_027744475.1 Lepidocyrtus cf. sotoi NNG-2020 | reverse complement strand
CAGGCGGTTAATACTGCTTGTGCTTTTGCTTCCGTCCACTCAACATGGTTGAGCCTCCAAGTTTCTCGGAAAAATTCGTAAAGCTCTGAAGAGGACATCAACTGAACTGTAGACATGAGCCCTCCAGCCCTTACGACATGACCTGATTTGTTGTGACTAGGACCTCCTATAATCAAGTCGGGTGCCCAATGCATAAATCTAGGAGCGAAACCGTAACATCCTTGAGATAATATTGAAGCCACATCCGGTGGAGCTTCTGCTCCTTTGTTTGGAGAAGTAATTGGACATTCGGGGTCCTTTGGATCCAAACAGGGCTTCTCCTGATAACCAGTTCCTATTCCAGCTCGTTTCATGAATCCTTCCAGAATTTCGAAGACCCCAATATGGGTCTCTCCCGCTTGACCTGCTAGTCTGGCTTTCATTAAAAGTTCGTTGGGATGTTTGCCGAATAACACAAATCTTTCATGTTCCACGTGCTAAAATTGCAAAATAAAATGAACATTTCTTATGAGATTCTGGAAAGACTATGAGCCTAAAACCTGTGAATTTTCATTCCAAGTTAATTAACTTACACATCATAGAGATCAACGGTAACCGACAAAGCTTTCTGCAGCACTTGCAAATGTTCTAACAGAGCTTTGGAGTTTAGCATGGACGAATGATGAGCATCAGCCTGCGGTGTTTGTATTAACATTTCATTTGTGTCCGTGGTCAATCCAGAAACTTTTGAGACGTAATTCAATTCATGAAGCAGGCGACCAGAATCTACGTGCACAGATGCAAACACGTTATAAATAATTTATTACGTTATTGTTACTGCTGCTGCCGCCCGATGGCAATTTCGAAATAACATTGACGAACAATCAAACAACAACTTTCATGCTGAATTTATAAAAAGCTCTCATAAACGGAAAAGTCGGGTCGAATAGAGCAATTTAGTACTAAGCACGAGCCGAGCGTGTCTGTGTAGTATTTGAGATTTATGAAGATAAGGCTTTAAAATTACAATAGATACAAGTACGAGCCCTAAAACAGCTTAGTTGATAAGAATTAAGAAATTCTACTTGCAAAATCGAAATGTTCAAGCATTTTGACTTACCAGGTGTCCATAAAGATGCCAGCGTCGTATCTAATCGAATATTTTGGATGCCAACGCAAAGAAGGGCAAGCGAGACGATGCCGACAAAGATAACGAGGCCTAAAACAGATATTGAATGCAAACATTAGGATTAAATATAAATCACAGAAAGGCAAAAGCATCATTGTACGCTTTGCTTTCAAAACTTTCTTCCGACTAGCCACGCTTCAATCGTCTTAGTCCAGTCAAGTTATCTCACTGTAGAGAATTTTTTAGTATAGTAATTACCTCCTCGTCGCCCAGCCCATTTTCCTACGTGTCCCAATCTTCTTTGCGATTCTCCTCGAACCCATAAGCCAACCTTACTTCCACGGGCTTTCCCCTGCAAATAATCAAAAGCATATTTTATTATCTACATGTCCAAATATCCTTGTGCTTATGTCATACATGTTATCATTGCCATCAATAAATACAAAAATTCAGCCATAATAATAATGCTGGGACTGCATAAAGCGTAATATTATCAACTAGAAAATGAAAAAGTTTAGAAGAACTAGCGCTAGCATATTATTATTATCCAAACAATCCAAAAAGATTGATTTTACAAAAATATCTCCAATTCTCGACCATGTCAACCCTCTTATCCATCATTGTCTCTAATGCGCGAGCAGCCTACTTTATGAATTGTTATAATAAAACTTGATTCATCATGTTTATGACGGACAAAAAGGTGAAGAAATTTTAAAACCATGCCTAAAAGCAATAATGGCCACATGTACCGCCACGAAAAGTCAAAATAATATAAACCATCAAAGTCAAATCTTCCTCTCTGGCTCTATTGATAAGAACACGAGGATGAGGTAAGAATGTAACGGCAACAAAAATCAAAAGAAATAGTATATGTCTGCTGAAGTTTTAGATTGGATACAAAAGTGCGTGCTCTCAAAAGGTCCCTTTTTCTACAGCTCATAAATCATACTTCATCAATCAAACCTTTTAGTGAATATAGTGATAAGTCATTCGTCAGTGAATGTCATAAGAAGGCAAAATGTTGCTTTCTTTGTCGTACATATCATCTTATATCGTAATCTTGCAATCTCGCTCTCGCTACTGCTTCCTTATGCATCAATTTTTGAGAAAGTTTTAAAATCAATGGTAGTTACCGAAAAGTTAAAAATTTTATGATTTTCTTTAAACTCTTGTTTTTCTTCGGGCATAATATCGATAAAGAAATTTGGCTATTACCTAGCGTTATGCGTAGATTATACTTCCAGAATAATATATAGCATCATAGAATTCTAAACATTGTGAAAGCTACGTATAAAAAGCAAAAACCGTTTGCAGATTAAATGCAAATATGACATCCTTGTAAAATAAACGTGAATTGGCAGTTTCAAACATTCTTAAAAGTTAGTTCATAGTTCATAGCTCATCATTAATTTTGCAGAGAATTAAAATCACATCATTCAAACCTTTGTAATATATTTCAGAGCAAGATGGGCATCTGCCCAAGCGGGGTACGGTTCCGAGCTTCGTTGTTTCATTTAGAAAGTCTCGAACGAGGTATCTGACCTGCACTTGGACAGGTCAGCCCACGACTTTCACAACAAATCACAATACTTCCCAAACCACCCTCCACCTCGAAATCCTTAACAATAATTATAAGTTATTTAACTTTCTCCGTACACAAAAGCTCTTTTTCCTTTGGGATCAAATCATAACCTATTACGTGATGCGTTCAACGTCAACCGCCGCCAAAAAAGTCAAACACTTTGAACATTTTAAACAGGAGTGTAACTGTTTTATATAAAACGATCGCGTTCTCATTTCAAATTTTTATAAAATTCTATTCACTAATTAACATATAAATTTCACCTTAACACTTTTATCACTGCTGCTGCTGTTACTTCATCAGCTAAATTCAATGATACGAAAAAGGAAGATACTGGACGGAAGTAGTTATCATGATTACACCATGTCATGTCTACTGTAGAACTAAAGAGGATTTCAGTAGCAACCTCAGATAAAACTGTGACTTTTTCCTTCGGAGAAATACCACAGATACAACCGCTATTAAAACCTTATTTGTACAAAGTCAAACATTAACATCCTCCTCCTCTAAAACCCGAAAGACTCAAAAACACTTTGGTCTTGTGCTTGCTCCTCCTCCAAATCCAAGAAGAAAAATAAAATGTTTTTCAATTACTTTATTATACAAAATCAATGCAAAATAGACTTAAAGTCTTTCTTTCAAAGTTCAGTCAGTCAAACAAGAAATAGAAAAAATACTATAAAAGTTATACAACCACCCGCACCTTAGCTTAGGTGCCATAAAAATGGAACACTTTCATCCTCTCGCCTTCGTAATAAAAGGAACAAAGATAAGGCACAAGTTTCCAAAAAGTGCAGTTCCTCCTTCCTTTAAGAACACTTTTATTGCACACAATAACAATAATCAGACAAGAGGAGAGAACTCATTTATGTCAGCACAAAACAGTTCAGTGCAGTGGTGTGTGGCTCAATCAATTCAGGGCTAAAGTGGCTCCTTTTTCTCCAAAATAAATTATTTAACAAATATTTAATATTGTTGTGACCAACCGGAATACTTTTCTGGTTGCAGTGAGGTCAGTCACGGTTGATGGACAACGGTTTGGTGGTGGTATAATAATACTCAAGAGAGAAATACTAGGATGATGAAAATTATTATTCTTATATTGAGGAGATACTAAAAGGCAGTCAAGTGGAGTCCAAGTGGAGTTGAGTAAGAGGGAGGGATAAATAACAATGAGCCCTGTTAACAATCAATTATATGACAGCCAACCTTGTGCCAAGTGCATTTATTTGTTTAACTAAATTATTATTAGACGGGTCAATCTGACTGAAAAATCCTGAAAGATTCTACTTCTTTTTCCTTCCTTCCTTATTCCAATTTTAAAGACCCAAAATTAAAGTCAAACAATTCATAAACTTTCATCTGCACAAGCTCCTTATCCTTGATTGTTCTGCTGTTGAATTAGTCCCTCTTGCCTCTTAAATATTGCACGTTGCCGACAAATTTTTATTATAAATTGAACTTATTGTCGAAGGGAACCGTTTTATTATTAGAGCTGAAACGTGAACTAGTTGAGCTTCTTGTTGATAATTCCTTCTCGTTATTAAAATTAAAAGTGTCCCTTTTTGTTACTAGTTAGTCCCTTGACAGAAGAGTAGAGAGTGTAATAAAATATTTTTCTTTTCACTTTATAAATTTAATTTGTACACTTGAAAGTTTTTACAATATTTTATATTTCAATTCCACTTCCTTCAATTACATTACGTCATTTAGATAAAACTTATATTTTTATTTTGTACTTTCAGTTGCATTTTCTTTAAAATGAACAAATAATAATTTCTTCCAAACTGTTATCACTTTTATTGTAGAAAAGGCACTTATCTGCTTATCCCAATCTTTGTTTCTTATCGTTATCTAATTAAAAAATGTTAAAAGCGTAGTTTTGTTCTGAATTCCAGATAAAACAACAAAAAATGTCTTTTTTCAAGTGCTTTCACCGTGTAAATATGTAAACAAATATTGAACTGTAAATAAATTATGTAGACAGAAAAACAACAACAGAACAGAAGAAGTAGTGGTGGACGGATCTCCTTCTTTCTCAGTCCTTCACTGGCATATACAAACACCTACACTTATAAAATTGTTGTACAGCAGAGAAGTGAGGCACGTTCACGTTCACATGTAAATGTACTGAAGAATGACTGCTGTTGCTCAAGTATGTGCACTATTAATATAGGACTTCTCTCTCGTTGTTGGAATAAATGTAAACAGTTTCCTCTCTCTCTCTTTTATCTTCTCTTCTTCAACAAGCGAGAGCGAGTCTCATTCTCGTATAATTTTTTTCTATTCTGCGTTGTTTGTTGTGTCGATATAGCGTTTTAGGTGCGTGTGCATGTTATGTAGATGAAGTGCGTGCTTTTTTCATTTGCATGATATTCTTCAACTCAAGAATATTCAATTCGAACTTTTGTTGAAATGTTTGAATGAGACACATAAAGGCTTGCTGCTGAAGTATCGTTAGTTAGTTATAGTCGGGGAGTTTTTATGTTGAGGCTTCCTTTCCATAATATGCAAACAAAAATCCTCCTCTCTTTTTTTCTTTTTCCTCTTCTGCTTCGTTCGAATAAACTCTTTCTTTCCCAGCCACAAATGTATATTTTCCTGCTGCTTCAGTAAAGTTTATTTTTCTTTTTTCTCGGGAAAATCTTCTAATTTTCATATTTGCCCTCTCTATTTGATAATAATTATGATGATGACTTAATCATCATAAAAATGGTTCCTTTGCTTTTTATGCTTGGTGAAAAGTAAACAATGAGTAGAGCAGCATTATTGCTGTTGTTGTATTCTCTTCTTCTTCTCTGTTGTATTAAGGGGAGGATAAAAAAGATTGGAAGATGACTACTGGAACACACGTTAAATTACAGAAGATTTCTTTTTCTTTTCCATACATTCGATCCAACGATCCAAAAGTAACTTTGTATTGTTATGTTTCTCAAAATCTTCTACAATGTAGCTAGCACGTAGCTAATAATGTAAGTGAGGAGAAAAAACTATTACGGATTGAGATTGAGATGTAAGGAAGACGGAGAGCTCAACAATAATGATGTTTCTTGGTGGTTGTTGTTGATGATGAAGATATTACGACAATGATTATGGACGAAACAAATAGGCTGGAAGCAACGAAGAAGGTAGGGCGAAGGAAATCATCTTTATGGCATCTGCCCTGCTCCTACTTTCTTGCCTGTTGCTTTTCTAAGTAAGTTATAAAATAAAAGCTCTACTGCTGCTGCTGCTCTATCCAATTTTTCCCCTTCGGAGAGAGGAATTCGCCTTCTCCTTTACTGTTGCGTTGTCTTGTCGCGCACTCACTAAGAAGGGCGAATGAAAAGAAGGTAAGAAGAAGAAGGTACACGCACGTAACAACAACAACAATAACAGTCGAAGAGCAACAAGTAAGGAAGAAGATGAAGATGAAGAAGTAAAAGATTTCTTTTTCTGTTTTTTTTCTTCTTCTTCACTGACAATGAGAAAAGAGTTTCTTTTAGGTATTATTACTACACACTACAATGTGGAATGCATGGTTCTTTTCTGATGAATCTTTTTCAGGTGTGGTGGTGGTGGTGCTTGCTCCAATGTTGAAATTCTCCTTTCCTCGTTATTTAAGTTTTGTGTGTAAGAAGACGCTGATGAAGTTATCAGCAAAGGTCCGTCATGATATTATATATGTATACCTATATTCCTATTATGTTTCGTTATAATTTTGTCCAGTTAATAGCTTATACTAGATGGTGTGGATTTTTTCTGACTTGGCTCGTTTTCTAGTGAAGAGAAGGCCAAGAAATTAAGATGTTAAGGCTGCTCGTTATTGTAGTTGACCAGCACGCTGCGCTGCTGCTATTACGCTTTTATTTCCATTCAGTGTAAAATGGTAATAATGGTGTTGATTGCTACATAGTTCGACTTTNAAGAGAAGGCCAAGAAATTAAGATGTTAAGGCTGCTCGTTATTGTAGTTGACCAGCACGCTGCGCTGCTGCTATTACGCTTTTATTTCCATTCAGTGTAAAATGGTAATAATGGTGTTGATTGCTACATAGTTCGACTTTTCTTGTTCCTCTTCTTCAGCCGGTCTTCTTTAGGAGAGAAAAGGAAAGGTTGTGCGAGTTTAGTAATAATGACGATGATAATGATACAGTTTGCTAGGGCTGGTTCGTTTTACTTTGACGTGTAAATCGTTTCATCGATTTAAAAAGATTTTCTTATTTGATGATGATATTGACCATTTATTAGTATTATGTAGTTCGACTGATGCACATGTGTGAACTGAAAATTTTTCGATATTACTATTACAACAGTTTAATGACAGACCAACTTTGAGCAAAGTGGGCTCCACGAGAATTTTTATCTTTTAACTTCCTTTCCACATTGTATTCCTAACCAACTTTTTTTTCAGGAAAAGTAACGGAGAAGAAACAAAGTTTAAACTCAAATGATAAAAGTTTTTTTTCTCATTATATGGGAAACCAACAAACACGATGCTTCACGCAGAACATTATTATAATAACAACCAACATGCTGTTGTTGTCTTTTTCTGAAAAAGAAATGATGGTAACTTTCTTGATCTATCGTCCCATCACAAGTCTTATTTCTTTTGAACCTGTTTTCAAGTGAAGCACTTGTTTGAGACTGGAGAATGAATGACCTGTATCTTATAGCTTAATATCATTCGAACATGCTGTTGTTGCTGATGATAATGAGCAAGTTACCAGTTACAGGTATCTCGTTTCAGTTAAACTGAATAAAATAGGCATAGATAGATATAAGGTCATACAGCATGACCAATCCATCTACAGGTAAATGCATACAGTTTATACCTATCTATCTATATGGGTTCAAAAATTGACTTATATTCATAAAAATTTATACCATACCCGATCACTTTTCTTCCTTTCCTTTACTATAACAAAAAGAATTGAAGGAACAACAATGCATTTGCATCGACGAGAGAGAAGTAGTTTTCAGTAGATATCTTTATCATCGTAATCATCAACCTCCCTCTTTTTCTTTTCTGCCCTAAACTAAACTCTCATTGTTATAAAGATGTAGTAAAGGTTTTTGCTTTTCTTTCATTTCATTGTAGCATAAAGCTACCACTTTTTCATATGAAATGCAATAAAGTCTGATTCTGAAGACTTTATTCTTCCTGGTCTAGTGTGTAGAGCTCACCAGCAACAACAACAACAGCAGCAACATACGCAACAATCATAGATAATGACACAATCGTAACATTTCTTCTTCTAACATAACATCTCTTTTACATTTTTTCTTGAAAGAATATTGTTCATCATTTTTCTTTTTCTTGCATTGCATATTGCTGCTTTGCGCTGTTGTTGTCTTCGAACGGTATGCCTTGTCTTTAAATCATCTTTATCCGTTCGAAGGCAGGCTAGACCAGCAACAGTACAAACTGCTATGTAGCTTCAAAATGAACTAGTGCAACGGATGGAATGAGCTTAAAGATATGTATGTATGTATGTATTTTACTAATAAAATGCCCAGTTTCATGAGTTATTGTGCAGATCGCAGCAATTGTGACCTCTTGGGCTATTACTTCACTAAAAAGAACTAATATGATGGTTTATGAGACCAGCTTAACCCTAGAGGCTGTCGCTCCCTCTCGTTTTGTCTCATACAAGATTATATTATGATATTATAGTTTATTTCATTCAGTCAGTTTAGAAGAATGTAAAAAAAATATTATTTTCTACGTCCCTTCAAGTTATTCTCGTTCCTATGTCGTGCAAGATTTTTACAACAGTTAACCAAGCGGTACGGTGGTGGTGGATGAAGTGAATGAAAAAAAGAGCTAAACATTGCATTGCATGAAATAGTAGAATGAATGATACAATATGGCAGCAAAAGCAGCAGCATAAGAACAAGAAATATAACGATAACGAATAACGACTAACGACTGTCAATGTGGCGTATTCTTTTTTCTGGGCTCATTTACTGCAGGGACGAACTAACTAGCCAAAGCAAAGTTATTTAGAATTTAAGAAGAAACTCAGTAAAGTAAGTAAGTACAATAGAAAAGGTCGGTCTTTGGTATAAGGGTGGAATAGCTGATTTGTTAAACTAGTAATGACAATGATGTGTATTATGGCACGAAACTTTTTTCCCTTCTATTTTTCCACACAATATATTTCCCTCCCTCTCGCTCGTAAAAGTGCATTTAGATCAAGTCTTGTTGAGCGTCACACTAAATGTTCCTCAGAAACTGGCAATAAGAATGCTGCGGTTGTTGGCAATGCATTTTTTTAGCTTTTGACGAGAAATGAGTTAAAGTTAAGTTAGACTCAGACTTGATGAAAGAGAATGCAAGCAAGACGAAGGCAGAGAGATAGCAGAGCCAGCAAAGCTTGTAATATGAGGATGATTGTGCAGACAAGATTTCGGAGATAATTACGTCTATGGTACAATACTGAAGAATGATGTGAAAAAAATGCAGTAGTAAACTTCATCGCATTCAGTACTTGCTTTAGCTTTAAAAAAAACTTCGGTTTTTTTCGTTGGTTTGAGCCATGCACTGCACGATGCAATGAACGCTTCAAAAATTGAATTTTTGCTGCTGCTGAGAGTTTTGTTTTTTAGAGAATGCTTTAAAGATTCATCCGAAAGGAAATTCTTCCATCCAAAGTAAAATATATCCGTCAACGTCACTCTTTTAGTAATATTGAAGCCAAGTAAAAGCCTCTCACTAGGAATCCGATGCATGGTAGTAAGTAATTTTAACGGATGTTCCTGTCTATTTTATGTTACGTAGATTCTACATGGATGACTTGATTCTCGTTTGATTCCTCGCGTAAGATTTCTTCTTTTTTCTTCTTTCTCTTCTATCAAACAATTCGGCATCTCTCTTGCTTTATCCCTATTGATTTTTATTTTGAAAATCCCAAGTTAATAGAGACATCCTCCTTTGAAAACTTTTTGACTTTACCGAAAGCGAAAATCATTCATTTCTTTCTTTCTTTTCTACTACATTGGATCGCATCATGCGCATAATATACCTTCGCTCTTTGCTGTTCCACCTCATTTCTTTCATTTGAGCTAAATGCTATTATAAAATGTAACATTTATTAGTTGTAAGTCAGCAGCAACAGCAGCAACAACAGAAAGAAATCCCCAGCTAAGCTTTTAGCTGAGCAAGTCTCATCAATAATATTAAACTTCAAATTCTATTATGAATACGAAACTAAACTAAACAAAAATTCCAGGACAGGCCGGGACTCAGTCAGACTCGGACACGAATAGGGGAAGTGAAGGAAGCATGTAAATAACATGTATCATGATCACTCTTGTAGAGCTGGTGGTGGTGGAAAAGGGAAGCTTTTACATGTAGAAAAAGGCTTATTATATGATGCCGGGTGGCATAGGTCAAATTTCCACGCAAAGAATAATACAAATTTCAAAGAAGAACGAAAAAAGAGAGAAAGAGAGCGAGAATTGAAAAGGCATCCTGTGACTTGTTGCCTCGACTCCTCCTTCATTTTTTGACCGATTTGTACTTTTTCATCCCTTATTTTTTCGCTTTAAGCTTCCTGTATACACCACACACCATCCATCCATCCATCCACCAGCAGAATAGCAGCAGCAGAAATTCAAGGGAACTACTATTCTATGTAAGGAAGGAATAAAGATGAATGCCACCATAGTGGAAGAAGTATAATAGTGTAGTACAATTCTAAAGCTAATCTATTGTTCATAAATAAAGTTCGAACTCGAAGTAAAACGCGTACCATGTAATGAGTGGCAGTAAAAAGAAGAAAAATGAGGAAAATGTAAAAGTAAAAATGATGGAGCCTGTTGCTTCTCTTATTATATTACTGTGTGTCTAGCAAAAGAAAGACGAAGAAGACGGAAGGCGTCCACTCATGCTTCTTGAACAGAAATCCCTTTTTCGAAGGTTTTCCAGATTCAATATAATAATGAACACATCACATTATCGCAGTTTAAGGGCCAGTCAACAGAAAGGGAAGGGGGAAGGGAACTAGTGAGCAAGCAGTAGGGAAGGGAAGTCAGAAACAACTTATTCCTTTTTTCTGGTCTTCTTCGGACAATAAATTTTATGAAATCTCAGGCAATGATGTGTGGGTGGAGGAAAGTTCACAGGGCCGACAACTTTGTTTCATCATGAGACGTTAATACAGATTAAATTCTGAATGGCATGGATGGAAACGAAACCAAAGATGAAAGAGTCATATTGCAACGCAACGCAAGTAGTTTTAATATGACTCTTCTCTGTTGGAATCCAGTTTGAAGTCTGAAGTTGAAAATTCCAACCGTTTTCAAAATTTAGAATTTCAAGTTCGTTGTAATAGAATATAATGAGTAATCATCATCATCATCATGATCAATGCTGATCGATAGTGATGATGATCATCATCATCTTTAGTTTGAAGTAAGTAATCCTACCAGCATGTTTTTGTACAAAGTGTTTAGAGAGAACTTCCTCTAGGTCAATCTGAATAAAAATGATCAGATCAGGGGCATAT
>JAHZNJ010000989.1:0-10560 GCA_027744475.1 Lepidocyrtus cf. sotoi NNG-2020 | reverse complement strand
TTTATTCTGCTGGAGAAAAGAGTTAGAAAAAGAAAATGGTTAGTCACTTAAGTTAACTTTTTTAAGGAGGAGATGGATTGGTTCCTCTTTCTAGTATGATGAAACGATGATGCTGTTTAAGTTTAAGTTGGTGGGGAAGAAAGGAAAGAGTTGGTTTTACTTGTTATGAAGGAATGAGAAGGAAAACGAAAAAAGGAAAGTTGTAAGTAAATTCAATTCAATTGAAAAAGAAATTTTATATTTTCTGAAGTACTTCTTCTTGCTTAATAGTACTTACTTAATAATATTGGGAGGGAAGGAAGAAAGAAAGGAAGTAAGGAAAAAGGCGACTAATAGAATTCCTTAAAAGAGCTTTTGCTGTTGCTCTCAAAAGTGGAGTGCTATTGAAAAAATCGAACATGCTTTGAATTTCTTCGAATAACAAACGCTGTTCTGTAATTGAAATGAAAATGCAGTGTTTAAGGAAAAAACATTTTGTTTAATTATCGTTTTTACGTGAATTAGTTAAAAACGAGACGAGCCGCGAGCCGTTATTATTATTACTCATTAATGTATAAACATGTGTGGGACAACGCCGACAAAGTTTTTTTTATAATATTGTATAACTATTAAGCATTAGGTTAGAAATCTAAGGCTTGTAATTGCAGATATTGACTACCAGTCATATTTCAGCCACTTTTTCTCATTGTAATCATCATACACAAGAAAAGTGAAAGAAAAGTCAGGCAAAAGGAGAAAGGTTATTCTTTTGGCTTGTCCAGTCAAAACCTGTTTTATCATCATAATTCTCCTGCAGTATGCTTATTCTAAAGTAAGTATAAACATGTTTGTATTGTAGGTACGAGCCTACCATGTTGATAAGAGAGATGGAACGAAACTTTCTATTTTTTCTTGTACATATCCTAACCGGCCCTGTTCCAAGCCAAACTCTTTCGTATTTTTCTCCTTCTTTTTCCGCATAAAGTTGACTACATTATTAGTATTCCGATTCTGTAACAGTCACACAGGACAGGACACGAGGACACAACTAAAAAGAAAACGAATCTAAGAAAGAGGAACACTATCCATACATAACGAAGCAGAGTTAGAGCACGACAGAAGCAACGAATTTTCTCCCTTAAACTTAAACATGCATTTTCGTTTACGTATTTTCCTTTCAAATAACAAAAAATGCTTCCCTACTTCATCTTCATTTTTTTGTAAAAGAAAAAGTACCAAAAAGAGAAGAAAAAAGAAAAAGGCTTCTCTTCTCCAGCTACTCTGTATGCATTATGCAGAGAAATGTTCTGTTCTGTTTGAGGAGGATGAAAGAATAAAGTTTGTTGTTAGTCAAGGCACGCTTCCCATCCCACTATACTGTCACCTCTTCCTCCACATACATCAAACAATGCAGAAGGAAGGAGAGCGATGGTGGACTATTTCTCTCTCTCTCTCTCTTCTCTCTACACTTTACTTTTTTATTTCTTTTTGAACCCCAATTTTGCGAAGCTTGACATTCAGATTGACATTCTGGGAGGGAGGTCAACCTGACAGGGAACATGCCAGTCAAACACCAAAATTCAAAGGAAGACGGACGGACGGTCCATCTAACTCTCTCTTTCTGTCCGTCCATCTTTCTCCATTCTTCCCTTATATTTCCACCTTTCCTTTCTACTTATTTTCTTCTTTTTTATATATGAAATTTTTATAATATGATGGGGAGGACGAGCAGCAGTAGCAGCGCTTGGGAAAGGACAACAATGTCTCCCTTCCTCCTCCTTATCTCGATTGAACAGATGGAAATGGTTGGTTGGTTTGGGTAGCTGGCTCGCTCGCTATGTGGAATGAAAACATTTTTACCGAAAGAAAGCTTCTGCTTCAATTTTCTCAAATCAAACTCAACTTCTTCCTCTTTACAATTCCTTTTTTAAAATAAATTTATCGTTTGCTTGCTCTGCTCACTCGGTATGGATGGATAGTTTATTTTTTATTTTTATTTTTTCGTTTTTTTTGCAAAGTCTTATAAAAATTCAAGATAAAAGTTGAAAGAAGGAAAAAGAAGAAGTTGATGGAACTGTGGGAATCATGTCTGACGATGAGATGATGATGATGATGCTGACGATGATGATGATTGCCTAATGCATAAAGCATTTTATTCTTTATGGTGTGGTGAATTTTGACTAGTCCAGCCTTTTTCTTTTTGGAAGAGGAAGGAAAGGAAAGGAAAGAAAAAAGGAATAAATAAAAAGGGTAGTAAGAGAAAGAGAGAGAGAGAGAGAGAGATTGCAAAGTCTTATAAAAATTCAAGATAAAAGTTGAAAGAAGGAAAAAGAAGAAGTTGATGGAACTGTGGGAATCATGTCTGAGATGATGATGATGATGCTGACGATGATGATGATTGCCTAATGCATAAAGCATTTTATTCTTTATGGTGTGGTGAATTTTGACTAGTCCAGCTTTTTTCTTTTTGGAAGAGGAAGGAAAGGAAAGGAAAGAAAAAAGGAATAAATAAAAAGGGTAGTAAGAGAAAGAGAGAGAGAGAGAGAGAGAAAGACTTGTTCAGTATTTTTTTCATCGGTACTACTATTTTTGCTTCACTTGATGCTCATCCATATACTTAAGTTGCTGATGCTGATTCTGCTGCTACTGCTACTACTGCTCTGCTGGTTTTTACTTGACTATGGATGGACATAAAGAGAGAGAGAGAGAAGCAATAGGAATAAGTTATTGACAGGAGAGAGAGAGAGAGGGAGAGAGAAGGAAATTCAGTATTCCGATTCAGAATTAGGTAGTGAGACAAGAGCATAGAGAAACAAGAAGGCGACCCAATCTCATTCAAAGTTTCATGGCGTGATCTGAATCCCTTATTACGAGGAAGACTTTTTTCCCGTTCCGTTGACGGATGGATGGATGCATGGATATCTCTTCTCTTCTCGTGAAAAAATACCAACCAAAACCAATCCATACATATTTATAGGTAGTGGAAAATAAGAAGAAGGAGAAGAAGCAGAAGAGAGGAAAAGTAAGTAAACAGCTTCTTCTCTTTCTTCTTTTTCTTCCTTCTTTTTAAAAAAATATTTATTCTGGCTGAAGCTCTGTGAGCCAGATCAAAATTCAAGTGAGTATTCCGGATCTAATACATATTCTTCTGGATAAAAATATATTCACGTTCTTCTTCTTCTGAAGAAGAAGAGAAGAAAAAACATCGAATTTCCATCTAGTTCAGATCAGATACAGCTTCAGAGAGGAAGAAAGCAAGCCAAGCCTTTGCTTGGTTTATGAGGGTGGTGGTGTTTGAGAAGTGATCCAATTTCCAATTCTCTTTTTAAGGCTGGGTTCGTTTGGCTATGAAAACAACAATCTGGAGGAGAAAAAAGTAGAAAGTAGCACAATTCATTTTGCTCCTTGGATTTCTCTCTCTCTTTCTCTGAAAATTTATATTTCACGGAGTTTCCATCCATCCCTTTGAATTTCTTAGTTTTTGCTGTCTTTAATTTAGAGTCATTCATATAAATACGGCGTAGTAGAGGGAAAGAGAGAGAGAGAGACAGACAGACAGAGAGAAAAATTACAGTATTGTGGTCACTCATTCATGATATTACTCTCTTGCTGGATGATCAGCATGATCAGAAGCAGAACAGAGCAGAGCTATTTACAGAGAGGATGAGAATGAAAATGAGACCATCATAGTAACGTCACGAAAGGGATATGATTCGTTCAGATTTTAAGTTTCCTCATTCAAAAATAAGAAATTACTAGAATTAAATATTAGATATTGGATATTAGAATGAAATAATTAGAACAGATTTATAAAAATCATGAATTACGGACTGAATAAGGATAATATTAATATTACTGTACTCATGCAAAATGACGGCAGGAATACCGATTATATCTGTACTAACGACAGTCATAATACCATAATAAAGTTTATTTTGCAACTTCCAAGCAAGTCAAATTGCTATGCATATCTTGTGAGGGATGTGTGCAACAGCGGGCGTGCGTAGCTTCCATAAATACAAAACCAAAGCATTTTGGAAATTTAAAAAAATGTAAAACAGAAAATAAAATACCGTTTTAGTGTTGTATATTACGTTTCTAATTTAAAATCTTTTTATCTATTTGAAAGTTTTGCACAATTAGCCGTACAATTATTGTATCTGCGTTAGGATCAATTTTCTTGTATAAATTAATAACTTTTCAGCATTAAAGTCATGGTTTTGAACTAAAAATTTGTACAAAATCTTTTGCTACAATTTTAAGTTTGACAAGTTGGTTGTAAGTTTGTTTTTTTTAAAGTGACAAGGACAAATCTGTTTATTTCAATGTAGTGCTCACTACTCACATAATACATCTGCCTAATGATAAGTAGATGGAGCGGTTGTAGCTGCCAAGCTGCATGACCAACGAAGACAAACTATTTCTTACATTGTATTATATTATACTACTTTTTTACCCTTCCTTATTCCGCATCAATAGAATTGTATTGAACTATTTTGTTAAAAATAACTCTCTTCATCTCTGTTTTTCTTGCTACTATAAGGTAATCATGCGGTTCCGTTTATTTCATTTTAAAGGGATAATGATGGGAATTACAATTACTTTTAAAATCCATCATATTTCACTTTTCCCTTAAAATTAGCTATTTGTTGGATGGGATGCGCCCACTATGCTTATTACAAAGATTATTATGTCCAGACTTCTTCTTTAAATTACGTAACAGTTGTTTTTTCCAAAAATATTCGAAAATTGGTTGCTCCTCTCTCTGTACTCGGTACTGCACCAGAGCATAATATGCTGTGCTGGTGAACTATGGCCATTATTATTACGTTTTGGATTTTGGATGATGATGGTCACCTGCGTGTCCAGACGAGCTCCCTTTGCTCGTGCTCATCCTTCTCTTCTTTTCCTCTCTATAATATGCCTGAAACAGGAGGACTCCCTCTCTCTTCTCTATACGTCTTCTTTTTCTCCTTCCTTTTCATTCTCGTTAAAACTGCAGAAGTGGAATTGTCGGAATGATAAATTACCTAATTTACAGCTAGGCTCAGGTGGTCAATTGCTTCATATAAATCGGCTCCTTAGTTCTCTTCTCACTCAACTCCACTTCAACAAGCGGAATAACAACAATAACAAAGGGGCGTTGTGACAAATTGAAATTTTCTTCTTTCCATTCCAGAAAAAATATAGTTTTTCAAAAAAAAGCAATCCATTTTGCAACTGTACTGTACAAAACTCAACTGTACGCTGTACGCGTGCTGCTTTCATTATTACTGCTTATCTTCCCTCTCCAGATGAGCTATTAACTTAAATCCCATCAAAATTACAAAATATACCGAAAAGAAAAATATATCAAAATCCATTCAATTTTATAATATAAAATATTACATCATAAACAAACGCTCTAAACGGAACAACAACGGCTCATAGGCAATTGCAATAGGCAAGCGCGGCGTCTCCGTTTCTGTATAATAAGAGAAGCAGTAGCAGTTTTTACAACAGCAACAGCCAATCCTCATTCAACCCTATCACCTTCCTTCTCGAAGAATTTCATATTCAAATCAGATGCAGAGTCGTGTAGGCTTTTTTACACTTTAAAATCCTTTTTTACTCTACGCATGTCCTTCCTCAATAAAAAACGATTCTCTCTCTCTCTCTCTGCTTCTCGCTTCTCCTCCTCCTACTTTATATTCAGGGTTGTGTGCGTGAATACGCTTTTTACGCAATGCTTGCTTGGTCCAATGCGTGTTGATGCATATTATGCATGAATGAACAGGATTGATCGCTCACGTCATCGTATCAATGCAAGCAGCTCATTGAAGCATGAATACAAAATGCAGTTTACACTTGAGTTTCATTTTCTCTCCCTCGCTCTCTCTCTCTTTCTGTTCTCGGTTCTCTTCTACTCATAAATCAAGAAAACGGAGAAGATTTGAATTTTGTTTTTTAGTGTATTGTAAAGTTGGAGCTGGTTGGCTGCTAGCGCACCCCTTTCATTTCTCTCCTCCCTGCTTCATTTTTTATGCAAGATATGTAAACGAGCTGTAAAAAGCAGTCGCATGCTCAAGGTTTTGTTATGAGTATGCGTTGTTGTTGTTGTTATGCGGAGTATAAAAAACTGAAACTCCAACCCTTTCTCTTTCAACTATTAAATTGTACGTGATAAAATGTATTCAATGGACGCAAACGAAACTTTTAAAGCTAATCTCTTCTGTGCTATGTTGATTTACATCAGTACATAAAATAGTTTAACCAAATCAATAAGGATTAGGGAAAGTAGAGTATCTGTACATTAATTCTACAAAATAATTTAAAACATTTTGAATACCGTCAAAGCTTCCAAATTTTGAAATTTTGTAATTCCCTCTGATAAAACAAATTGTTTGGTTTTGAAGTGAAAGAGAAGCTAAATATCACAGATTTAAAATTGATTTCGGATTCTGTACATAAAAAAGCTTTTAAAATAATGTAAATGAACTTAAACCCGAAAATATTAAGGTTTTATTAATATTCACAGCATGTTCTCTCCCAACAGTTTACAAGTATCCCCTTCGTTCAAAGATTTCCTCTTTAAGAGAAGAAATGTTCCTCAATTCCTCTTCATAAATATTCACACGTACATAGGTAAATACATTTTTAAAAAATTATAAATAATTTATATAAAGATTTTTGGGAGGTTTTTCGAAAGCAGTTTAATAATGGAATCAGCAGGAAGTCACATGCGTACCCTTGCCGTTAACCTACACCAATGCATATTAATATAATCCGTGTACGTTTCCTATATATGCGGTTTTACAAAATAAATATTATTAAATCGTATTTCAAACGGGTTAACTCTACAAATATTGTATTAGCGCAGGTCAGTACAATAATAGTACATTTTAAGTGTAGTCATCTTGAATATTATGTGTTTTAAGAGTTGCTTTCCAAAACTTAGTTTTGTTCTATCTATTCATTGTGCAATGTAAAGGTTAAATAATTTATAAAACTGACGTTAAAACTAAAACCACTGAACTAGATCCAACCGCATCTATTTTATTGCCTCAATTGCTTGACTTTAGTATAATGTGGAAAATCCAAGTTGAATATTGCTTTTCTGCAGTTTCAAAAATTATCTATAAAAAATTACCAACAAATTTATTTCTTTTCTTCTTCTTCTTCACTCTCTCTCTCACTGTCTTTTCCTTTTTTATCTTTACCGTAATTATAAAAAGGAATCCGTCCATTCACCAATTCCAGGAATCGATTTCCTGCTAGCTCATCCATCCATCCTCCTCTCCTGCTTGATCTTAAACAAAAGTCTTATGTAGCAGAAAGAAGAAGAAGTCATACAAAAGCCAATCCTTCCTTACTTACGTAATAGACAACAGCCTTTGTTCTATCTACTTAATATCCAATCCAAATCCAACCCTACTTAACTTTAACTTACCTTAACACAAGGGAAAGACCTTTCCTTATCATTACATTAGATTATACAACCTTTATGGTATTTTTTATTTTTACCTCCTTTTTACGATAAAAATCATTATGATTATGATTAGCTCTACTCTCCACAAGTTTCATACCCAAGTCAAAAAAGTCTCCGTCTTTCTTTGAGAGAGCTTCATGAAAAATAAAAAGCAATATAATCTATTTTTATGTTCATGTATATTTATATTGATTACCCATTACATTGTCCAACCAACAATCCATCCATCCATCCATCCATATCCTTTCTTTCTTCTTCTCCAGTTCATACATAATAATACGCACTCAATAATTGTGAGTCGGATCCCGTTCCTTTTCTCAAATCAAGATTAAAAAGGGATAATATTCTTCAGTCAAACATCCGTCCGTCCGTTCGTCGTCCGTCAGATAATTTCCTCTCAAAATCCAAACTCTCCTTTAAGCTAAACCGTATTTTATTATTTTTTCTCTCTTTCTCTTTTAATATCTACATACCTTTTGCATTTTACTATATTTTAAAAAAGCACAAACTAAAAAGTAAAGCTGCAGGTCCCTTTCTGTTTCAAAATATTAAATTGTACATACTTAAAAATCTGGGACACTTCGTTCAAAATCAAAATTATTACTTAAACTTAAGCAGGTACATCTCAGTCCCAAATATGTTTGGCTCCAAACCACACAGACATGTTATATAACCATACACATGCCTAAGCATGGCCAAAAAATAAAAAAATCTCATCATCATCATCAACATCATCTTCATCATAATCGTCTTTCACACAACAACTGACCTATCTCAAGAATATCTGTTTTCTTAAAAAACAACCTTTTTTCCAAATCTTATGCTGAATTATACAAAAATATTACTACACACAAACAGTTGAGCCAAAATACTTACAATGCAATCATCCATCTTTTTTACAATCTTGGATTGCATTACGTTGCATATTATTCAAGATGATTTTTTTTCTTTTCTTTAAAAAGTAAAAAAGGTCTCACTTGTTCTTGTTACTTAATAAGCTTCCTTCCACCACCACCACCATTACCATCATCAACATTCTCTTTTCAACCGACCTCATTATTATAAATTTCTTACTTAAAAAAGGATAAAAATTTTCATTTTTAAAATTTCTCTTTTAATATCCTTCCTTTGCAATGCATTGTAAAATGCAACTGCAAGTTTACTAAAAAATAAGTACCTTTATTTGTGGATTTGTGGAGTGATAATGATTCTCATCAGCTCCTTTCTTGAATGATCCTTTTTTGGATATAATTTCCTTAAGAACAGAACAGCAGTGGAAATGAGGATGTAACTATTTTTGTTGGCAAATGAGTAAAAAATGACTTTGAAAGGAAAAACAACGCAACGAAAACAACAACAACAGCAGCAGCAGCAGCGCAACAACCTTTTTTTTAAGTGAGGAAAGTAAAGTAGGTCAAGGGATCCAATTTTTTTATTGCTTCATTTTTTATATACTTTGAGAGTAAAGCTGCTGAGCTTTTTTACTGATGATGATGATGAGGTGGTGCTTTGTTGTTGCTGTTGGTACCTGCCTGGAACATGTGCAGTGACCGATAATAATACGGCTGGATCCTTATTTTTTTTAAAGAAATTTTATATTTTTAAGGTAGTCCATCCTTGTTAAAAATACATTTCTGTTTGTTTCTTGTTCTACTTAAGTATTAAAACAGCAGATCTTTTTTCCCCTTTTTTACTTTTTTAAATTTTTATAATGTGTGAGCCACCACCTTAAAAAATAAAATAAAGGAAGATATTCATGTGCCTTCACATTATTACAGTTGGCATGCGTAAATTACTACCTTTTTTCATTATTGCTTTTATGCACAGCAGTTCCCTGTATAATATGTAGAGAAGCTTTTTTTAAGAAGCTTCTAATTTTCTAGAAGAATGAGCTCAAGGACAGGACATCTGTGAAAATTTTAAAAAATAAGTTAAAAAAATAGATTTTGAGAGGATGAAATGAAAATCATGCTGCTGTTGATGATGATGATGACCAGTCAATAATATGTATCGGCTTGGCTTGGCTTTCTTCTTCTATAATATTATGACTTTGCTTTTTTCATCCTTTTCCTTCAATCGCTTTTTTATTTTTATAAAAAAAGGATACGATTTTGATACTTTTTTCTTCTTCTTTAAGAAAAGAAACAAAAATTGTCTTGTCATGGATGGTGGAAGGAGGAAAGACATAAATATTTTAAATTAGACAGGCAGGTAGGCAGGTATGAGCTAACATTGACATTGACGTGAGAAGAAGAAGAAGAGAAGAAGGTGTCCCTGTTCATCAATAAAGGTTGGAGACGGCATTAATAAGATTGATTCTTTAAAGGTCAACCCATTCTCATTGTTGAAGATAAAAAAAGACACTTCTCACTAGATTCCCACACGAAATGTTTAAAAATGAAGGTTGTTTGAGTTTGAATACTTTCTCTAATAATTTATGAAAGAATTAGTTACGATTTCCCTTTCGAGGTTTTTTACACTTAACCTTTAAAATTGTCAACTTGATTTTGAGTTTACTACACAGAGAGAAGTAGCAATTAGAACACGAAAAGGAAATCATTGATTGACTTCACGAAAACATTGTCGTTTGTTGGCTTTCCTGTTGAACATGTTTTAACCAACTACATAATTTAAACAGGAACACACGCAAGCGCAAGTAATGCTAATGTAGCATAACTAAATCATTTGAAACTCAACGATTTGACATTGGTGGGCTTTCATATTGTGAAGTTAATTAAAAGACATTTTTTTAGGATTATATACTTGTTATTTTTTATTTATCTTATTCAGCCACGAATGAAGAATATGAAAAATCTATGTTAAATGGTATTAACTAGTCAAACTAATTTTGTTTTCGTCGTCAGTTTAGACTACCACAGCGTATGCCTAGATTTTTCGCCAATTGATTTATTTCATTAAACTCAAAATTTTAAGCCTTAATTTTTTCATGTTTAAATACAAAATACAACATTGCAGAGAATATCAAACAAAATACTTTACAATGCACTCATCATCGTAATGTATAGTAAATTCTAATATATAGAGAATGCTACTTCCCCACGTAGGTATGTAACAGTAACAACTGCGTAGTAGTGGTAGCACTTGAAGAAGTC
>JAHZNJ010000987.1:0-21663 GCA_027744475.1 Lepidocyrtus cf. sotoi NNG-2020 | reverse complement strand
AGTTAACAAGTCGTTAGTCGTTACGTTGCAGCAGCGGCAGTAATTTTCTACGCAATCTCACTTCCAATCAGCATCCTCATCCATCAGTCTAGTAGTTTCTGTTCTGTTGCTGGCACATTTCATTCAAGACGGAAACGAAACAAAGTTTTCGATGCTATTGCTATTTCGTTATTTTGAAAGAGAGAAAGGGAATGATAATGAAGGAAATCAATGGTGACATCGCATCACCACATTTGCATCGTCATTCCATCCATTTTCCCATTCACTTCTTCCACACAGAAAGTTTCAAAGTTTTAAACACCACCAGAAAAGATTATGAGGATTTTTAAGCAATCAAAACATTGCATTGCATTGCAGAAGTAAGTTGATAAAATCCATTATAAATTCATTACAGAATAGAATTGGTTCTTGCACTCATTCCATTCCATTCCAACAAAGATACAAAAGGTTTGTCACCGCCACACTGTCATCGTCATCTAAAACCGCATTGCTTTTGATTTACCACCTCCATTAAAAGCAATTTTAAAGTGCAACGCAACAGCAAAGCAACGGCAACAACCTCCTCAATTTAAATGGACTGTGTAGTGTACACTTTTTACATTTTACCTACCTGCTGAAATGAGTTTAAAAACCTTCTGCTTTAAGTTCTTGTGAATAGATAGATGAGCATACACACATCCTCCCATTTTCAACANTGCACTTTTTACATTTTATACCTACCTGCTGAAACGAGTTTAAAACCCTTCTGCTTTAAGTTCTTGTGAATAGATAGATGAGCATACACACATCCTCCCATTTTCAACAGTTTTCTTCTCAACACTAAATAGAGTCCATCCTCTACGCTCTCGCTCATGAAAGATTATGATGATGACAAGAATGACGAGCAACCCTTTAATGTCTTTATCATGCAAATTTGATGATTCATTTATTTCGTGCTGCATTTTCTAAAGAGTTATTATTGTTATTATTACAACGAAGTGATGTATTTATTCCAGCCAATTCCATTAAAGTTATGCTCTGCACTCTGCTCTGCAATCTCCTTTTTCATCTATCCACGGCCACCACCGCCACTGCACCACCCTTGAGAAAAAATTATTTCTATTTTTAGTACCAACAAAGAAAAACAGAGAAGCACAGCTCATCATTAAAATATATTCTCACTTGGAAGAAGAGCAAAACTTCAACTCATTTACGGAGCTTTTTCTTCTTCTTCATCTCCCACTCCTACTTAAAACGCAGCTGATTCCATTGCATTGCATTTCACTCTCGTTTTAGTGTTTTGCGTTCGGGATTCAGGAAAACTTTACAAAAGCCGGCTCATTATAAAAAGCTAACAGATGCACAATGCATACAAGCACTGCACTGCAGCAGTAGATTATTTATAAACTAATGAGATCTTTGATCTACAGACAATCAAGAACAAAACGCAGGAGAATAGTAGTAAAAGCATCATCAGCACCTATTACATGCATTGCTTTTGCTTTCCTTTTTTTCAATACAACTCCTTTTCGTGACCGAGAGGATGGATTGAGTTTACATGGGAAGAAAAACCGATGAAAATTAAGAAAAACTCGCACAATCAGCAAAAGCTACTATTCTAGTGCAATGGAGCCATGAATTATGAAAGACAAAACAAAACAAACGTGATATAGTTTTAAGAGTTTAAAGAGGATGAGACGCTCTCTTTCTCTCTCTCTCTCGGTTCGGTACATTATTCATTATGTAAAAATATAAAGGGTTAGTAAAAATGAAAATTTAAACGTTTCAAATTATCCACAACAGTCCTTCCTTCTTTGCACCTTCTCGCTCCCTTCCGTGTTTGCTACGCTCTTCATTATTATTAGAAAACAAAGAACTACGCTACACAGTTTCCTCCCATCGCAATCTCAAAACGTGAGTGAGATATATTTATTTTTAGTCCAGAAGAAGAGAGAGCGCGAGATCCCAAAAATATCCAGCAGCAGAAGAGTTCAGTTCGGTGGTGATGATGATGAAGATATGAAAAGGAAAAACAGAGAGAAAAACTAAATAAAAACGTAGGATGAAAATGAAGATAAACCGATCCGTGTCTGTGTGTAGCTGGAGACCGACCGCCACGAAAGAAAATGAAGTGGAAGAAGAAGAAGTGAAGTGAGGAGTGTTTTGTAGTAGTAACAAGTATCGCGTAACGTAACGTAACATAAGTTTTTTTGTTTCTCTCCGGCTCATCAAATTTTTTCGCCTCTTTCTCACTCAACCTTCCTCCCTCTCTCTCTCTCTCTCGAGATTTTTTTCTCTTAAACAGATACAAAATATTCCCCTGAGCCTCTTAACGGCTGTCGTTTACTATGTTCTAAGCAGCAGCACTTTCCCCCATTTTTACGGTCTTCTTTCTCAATTCTCTATTCCATTATTTTTTTTACTTTATACGCTTTGGAGAAGAGGAAGGAAAGCCTTTTCTATAATCATGATTTTACGTATTACGTGTCGCATTACACACAATGGCAATGGCGATGACGACGATGATGTTGCTTTACATTTAAACATTATATTTTATTGCTTATAGTTGTTCTTATTTCTTTCTTGTGTGCACATAAAAGTTAATGGGTTCTTCCTTCCCATTTTTTCCTTTAAAGTATAAAGTGAAGAAGAAAAAAAAGCTTGTGATACTTTTTATTTCCATATTTAAAGACATTTATATGCACTCGTGGACAATGAAATAGAGGTGCTCGTATTTCACCTAGTTAATCTTCTATTCCATTCCATTCTATTCTATTCTATAACAGTTCCCTTTTCTTTTGAATCTCATTTACACTCATCATATAAAAAGAAGAAGAAGAAAAATAGACAAAATCCTATGCACCCTTTTGCTTTGTATTTAAATGCTATGCACTATGCATACTTAATACATAAATTCACAATCAACTTTCCAAATTATTTTTAAGAAAGAAGAAAGAACCCGTCCAAAATGTTATTTTCTTTGAAACTTTTACTTTACCTTACTTAATAAACAGATAACTTATTTGTAAGATTTCCTACTGTTCCATTGCATTTTGCATTGTTCTTTTTTGTATAATGTGCGGCTCTGAACTGAACTTTAAAAAGAAAGAAGAAGGAGAAGAGAAAATCTAATAACAAACTTGTTTTCTCTCTTATTTTGAAACTCTTTTGTTTGGATGTTGCAGCAATTCCCAGAAAATAATGAACTGGTTCTTCAAAAACTACAATTGAGCTGATAATAGAAGAGAAGAGCTTAAATTTGGATGACAGGGAAAGGGAAAGCATGATCAAAATTTTTCTTTGTTGATTAAGAAGGATAAAACCACTTTATTAGTAACGCCGAGTTGAAAATTAGATTTGTAAGAGAAGAGACGAAAAGAAAGGAGAATTCATTCATTCATCCAACAACAGCTTTGATGATCATCAGATCGATGAACTAAATGATGAAGATGAGATGAGAATGCTTAAATTAAAAAGTTCATGTTATTCATTAAACTCAAGAATAGAATAAATCCTAATTTTCACTCACAATAAGCTCCTTCCTTTCCTGTCACGATCTATCTATATCTATCCATCTATTTTCTTTAAACAAGTTTGCTCAAATTTCCTTATTTAATATTCATTCGGTCATTAGTACTTACTAAAGTTAGTCAATAAATGAGTCGAGAGTGTGCAAGTGCAGACAGAGACGACGATGCGACGATGGCGGTGGTAAATGAAATGATGATGTCATTTGAAGATAAGTCAGGAATGGAGACAACAGGAGAAAAGGAAATGACATCAAAGTGACAGACTTTCACATAAATTGGTTTAAATTTACGAAAGGGAAATGGAATATCTTTCTTAAGGAAATAGTCATTTGTCTATGAATGCTGCTGAATGCTGATGTGATGTTGATATTAATTTCAGTTTCATTCAAAACCTCGAAAAAGCAAATTAGATTCGATTCCTTTCCTTCCACTAAAACTCATTCATTGTCAACTAACTGAACTAAACTTGTGTGTATTATCCATTATCCCACGAGGGTTTGTTGTTCACTGTGTAGTGTATAACGTAATGGGAATTAGTTTGTGTATGTCTTTATAATTACGTTACAAAATTACTTTTTCTTTCAGGAAGAAGGAAAATTTCATTGGAAAAACGGAAAAACAAAGAGAGAATGGGAGAAGGATAAAGATGCTCCCCTCTTCCTTTTTCTTTATTATTAAATGCTAAACACTTCTCGTTTTTCACTGTTTTCTTCCTTTTCTAATTATAATTACTTGCTGTGTATTTATTGCATCTTTTCTCATTGAATGAAGTCAAAGAAAGATAAACATGATTACATCCATATTACATATAGTAGCTTGTGCCGACTGAATTGAATTGTTGTCCCATCGACATAATAATATTATACATAGTCTCGATCTTTCATCGAGTCTAATTTCTTTCCCTCATTTTTCTATGCGTAGGGTGATGGTTATGATGATGTCGATGAGCCACGCCAAGTACGCAGTCATTTCAAGAAGATTTCCTGATTAATTTAGCTGAAACTTAAAAGACAGCTTGCTGACACCATCACTGCGACGCTGCTTGCTGCGAGGAGGTGATAGCAGCAGATAGGTCTTGCTCTTGCTCCCCTCCTACTTTCTGCGATCTTTCTTTCTCATTAATAAACATGAAAGTTGGTTAGTAACAGTCTCAGTATTATTATTATTAATGTTACGAAAGAAAGAAAGACAGAAACTTTCGTTTTGGATCATCATCATCACTTTAATTATCAGTTATCTAATACTTGCCACCATCATCGTTGTTAGAGCTTTGGAGCACTCGAGCGAGTAAAGTCGAGAAGCAAGCGAAGAAGCTTAAATCAACATAAAAAAAGAACACAAAAGAAGGAAGGAAGGAAGGAAGAAAAAAAACTTTTATTCGGACTGAATCTTTTTACTCTTCGCGCTTTTGTCTTCCAGAAAAACTTCTTCTACGCAGTTATTTTATTCTGTTGAGTCTGAGTCATCTTCATCCATAAAGTAATTAATCGAATAGTAATTAAGAGAACCGTAATAATAAGAAGTTATATAATATTCTTCTCTCAGTTAGTTATATGTATTTGAAAGTAATCCCTTCCCGATCAAACTTTCTGATAAATTAAGTTCTCCCCTTGCTTAATTATACATTCTTTTTTCTTCTATATATTTTTAACTATTATTATACGGATGTAGGCATCATCGTTTTCATTAGTAAAGAAACTTTGAGCTAAAGAGCTGATACCTCTTTCGTTCTACTATTTTCTACTTCAGTAATCGTACGCAGTAATTGCTTTAACTTTTTTCTGTATCGATTGTCTACTCTTCATTTTCTCAATCTTTCCAACAACAACCTTCAGCTTCCTTTTCTTATTCGACGAACCATCTTGACTTTACTCTGACGAGTTGATGAGGAGACCATCAAAAGAAAAAAAACATTTTACTTTTGCTCAAGAGCGTTTCCAAGTGCTGTAGGGCAATAGCATAGTACGAGTAGAGAGAAAAACTTTCAAAGCAAACTAACTGATCTATGAAAGCGGGAGATGCGAGAGGATCGAGACGACGATCCAAATGACAGACTCTAATTCGGGTATTCTTCCTTCCTTCGTTCTTTCTTCCACTTGGCTGTTATTATACGCATTTTAATTACAAAAGTCAAGTTGCTGTTGTGATTCGATGGAAGTCAAAGAAAGAAGAAGGGAATGAAATTTAATTTTCTTTTGTTTGACTCTTCTGACAAGTTTATGTTGAACGAAGAGACGAGCAACGCACTGTAGTAATAACCAAACCACTACTGTATATGAACCGAGACTATTTATGTCTTGGAGGCAACTACTTCCTGTTGTTTCTCTTTTTGTTCCTATCGCTTTCATATTTCAGTCAACTTATTTAGTCATCATAAAGCTATTATTTTACGCTTTTAATACACACAACCTCATTATCAAAATAGACAGGAATGTTTTTCTTTATTTCAATCCTTAATAAACATTCTTTTTTGTTTGAAGAATGTTGAATTAGCTGGACAGGAAAGAATTGAGAATTCTTTCTTCTGCCACACTGCCACTGCCAGAGGAAATATTATTCTTATTATAAATAATAAACGAGAACAATACTTTATTTACTTTTTTAACATTTATAAAGCATTAAACCTGTTGGATCTGTCGAGTAATTTTTATTTTATTGCTGCAAGATGCTGCTGTTTTTGCTTCTGCTACACTACTGCTGCAGAAAGCAACTCTTTCTTTGATTCCTTCAATTTTTAAAGCTGTTCTGTTCTTTCTGGCCTTTTTTCTTGTACCCGCCAGCAATTAACATTTTAGAAGACGTACATTTTTATGTAGCTCATTTTATTTCAATGGCATGAAACGAATCCCAAATTGTTTTCAAAGCTATTAGTTCCTATCAACAAGGACGTCTGTTCTTAATAAATAAAATAACGTTTAAAAACCTTAAGGAAATGTTTCACAATCTTCTAAGCAGAAGCAGTAGTCTAATCTAAACTAATTCGCATTAAATGCATTTCTCTGTCAGTAAATTAGCGCTGTTGGGTGGACCACTTTATCGCTTGCTAAAAAAATTTTTATGTTTTTGTTCTTTTCTCTATCTTCCTTCTTTATACTGCTGCTGGAGGCAAAAGATTCTTATTTAAAAGAGAATTAGTTGCAAGTTGCAACTCTTTGGCTGTTCTTACATAATAAATTAAAAATAAAACATGCAAAGAAAGTGGGCGAGAGAAAAACGACAAGAAAGAGATCACTCAATTCGAAATGCAATGCAAAGTTTTCATCATGAACATTCCTACTACTACCTATCTTTTATCTCTCTTTTCCAGCATGAAATAATAATAATAATGAAGGGTGTAAAATAGAAAGAGTTAAACAATGATTCCTATTAGCGGTTCTGTTTCTTCTTCTGATAGTAATAATAATGATCATGATGATGATTTTGATCATTAAAGCTTGAGGCTATTTTTTATTTTTATAAAAATCCAAAGCACATCTTACGATTTAGAATTTGACGGTGGAAAATACAAAAAGATTTGGAAAATGTACAAACATTTTTTTTGTTTTTTTTTCATAATGGCGATGCATGAATAGAAGAAGCTGTTGCATTGCATATTGCATTGCAGGTGCGATTGTTGTTGCGTTTTTACTGTTTCATTTGATCTAATGATTGCAATGATCGTCACCAACGATCATCATGAAGTAGTTTGTTAAGTATGAAATGAAGACAGTTTGTCTTTTGAATTTTCGATAGCTTCTTCTTTTTTTTAAAATGTGCCCCATGTGCTTTCTCGGAAACTTAATAGAACAAAAGATTCTGCTTGGGTTAGGTATTCCAGGAAAAGAATACAATACAACAGATATGAGCAGCAATGTGGAGGTCCTCCGTTTGAGGAAAACATGTCTATTTAGATATACGTCGTGCATACTAAATACTAATCATGTGAAGGTATGTTGATGATGACTTACGATAAAAAAAACTTCGAAGAGAAGTTTTCTTTCGCCCATGAACTTAAAGAGATACAATACAAGATATACGATACAATTTAGTTGCTTAAATGCAGTACGAAGGCGAAGATATTTTATGTTAGGTTAAATTGTATGTTATTATTATTATGGCTAAGCAATACATGTCACGTCCATGTCTATATCGATCCAACCTGACAGCCAGCACTGGTGACGGTGACGCTGATAATCGTACAGGGAATATATAACCCGAAGCAAAAAAGAAGTTCCTTCTTCTTTCTTCTTCTTCTTCCTTTTTTACTCAAGGAATTCAAATTATATCATGACTCTATCAAATCAAATTATGTAAGCCAATAAGCTCTTCACGAATTAAAGTATTTCTCATCTCATCTCATCTTCTCACACAAGGGGAATCAAAACTATGATGATAAGAGGCAACAGCTTCAGGACGTTTTGAGCTTACATAAAGGTTTTACTTGATACGAATACGAGGTACAAAATGGGATCAAGGATGCACGTATTAAAGGAGAAATTAGAAGAAGATACAGAATATCATGTGTGGGACCATAATAATAACTACCCGAGAGAAAGAGAGAGAGAATCAGAAAGAAGATCCGATCAACATCAGGGAGAGAGAATGTAAAATGGGAGATGAATTCACAATAAAGGATTATTGTAAATTACTAAATAAAAAACATCACAGCACTGCATTGCATCGTGTACGACGAGAATGCTGCTGCTGCTGCTGCACGAACCATTTTTATTCTTTCTTAGACAATGAAAGGAAGAAAAATGTGTAAGAAAGAAGGGTCATTACATGAAGTTAAACCTTTCAAAAGTTGAAGAAGAAGCAAAAATGCAATAGAAGCCCTGAAGGGAGAAAGGGGAAAGGTTACTCTTTAAAATCACTTTTAACCTCACTATCTTCTTCCTATTCTTGATTTTTCTTTCTTTTTTTATGAGATGAATGCAAAAGCTTACAAATAAATTCCATCTCAATTCTCAATATAATGCAGCTGGCATAATATTGTAATTTATTGCATATCATCAATATTAGATAACAATGGAACATAATATAACATATAAGCATAGCGTAACAATCAAGAAAGAATGAGGAGAAGGCTTTTGACTTTGACTGCGACTGCAGCTTATTATTCTTTTCCTTAAATTTTCTCCGAAGACGGTGACACGGAGGAAAGAACAAAAATAAAATTGAACACACACGTTACTCACATTTAATTTAATACTTACATTGTTTGATGCGAGAGAGTTGTTTAAACAAAAATGCACATTTTCATGCTGTGTCTATTTCTTTTTTAAAGATGTTTTTGTTTCCTTCTTCCATTCTGTCTCTAATTCAACCTTCACCGTACGTCATAAACTAATTCGGCTAATCATTATTGTAATCTTAACTGTGTGTGCTCTGTTGCTGCTGCTGGTGCTGCTCTGCTTTTTTATCTTTTAAGAAGAAGAAAGAAAGAAAAAATGCAATTCAATTTTATTTTCTCTCTCTCTCTCTGAAGTACATTAGCTTCACTGCTGTTTGTTATCTCCCACAATTATTATTACTACTAAAAATATAAAACGTGGAATGAGACTCCACGCAGTTATATTGGTTAAAATAACACGTTAGAAAGAACTCCATTCAACAGCAAGGAAAAATAAAAATTAAATCCTGCTGGGATAAAGAGCTGTTATGTTTAAGTAGAAGAAGAAGCGAGAGGAGAGGAGCCGAGAAGCGTCTTTACCTGTCTTATTCCTTCGCCACAGACAGAACAGATCAAATTTATTTATTTCTTTACATATTAAGTCAGCTGGAGAGTTTTCACTTTTAAGAAACACAAAATAAAAAAAAACCAGGAGAGAAGGTTTTAATTAAATTTTGTAATCATCATCATAATCATTATTTCTTGGGGGTTCTCGTTCAAGTCTCAAGCATATTGTACGAACGAATCCTAATCAAAGAGGTACGAAGCTTTTGTATTTTTTTACGGAGCGGACAGCAAATCAATTAAGAAGAGGAAAAGTTCGTGTGCCTGTAAATAAGCATAAAGCTCGAAGCTTGACAGGGCAATTTAGAGATTTCTTCCCGTAGTAATTATAATGATGGTAATGTGACATGAAGTTTTACTAATTCGCTGTTGAATAATTTAAGCTGGGAATGGGAAGTTACTTATTAAATGCAAACAGTTAGAAAAAAAAGTAAATTGAATCTCTAATTCTCCTAAAAATTCATACAAATCTTTTAAAATTAATTAGCGTTTTGTCCCGCTCCGTTAAGTAAAATGAATCAGCTTAAGTTAAGATACAAGTGAAATAAAAACTTTGTTTGTTCATCCATTTGCATTTAAAATAGTAAAAATGTATATTAATTTATCTACCTTTAGTCATCTTCTCAAAGCTTCAACTTTAGTAGAAAAATTCAAGTTTCTCCATATCGTAATGAGCATCAACATCGGTAAAATGGTAAAAGCCAGAGAAAACAATAATACTCCTGTCTGTTCGTACATAACAACGATCATCATCATGCATCCTGTTAAATAAACATGGATAATATGTCAATGTATGTAAGTACTAGGTACACTTCGAACATAAGTAAAATGCCAAAAACGCTAATTAAATTTTTTTAGTGAGAAAGACAAAATCTGAAGCGCAAGCGGAGGAGATTCTCCAGTAAACTCAAGTTCAGTCGAAGTTTTTTAGGTAGAATTTTTTCCTCTTGACTTTAACTAACGCCAGGCAGTCAACCGCAACAGAACAGTGTCTGCTGGAGCTTAAAAACTGAAATGTATAGGTAACATGGATAAGTCAAACTCAACAATAAAACAAAGCCAAAAAAATACAAAAAAAATACGAACGTGGATTTGTCAGAGGAATAACTGAAGTGGGAGAACGAGTCATCTCCAACATCACGGCATGGCATGAAAAAATAATATTTAAAAAATAAAAATGTACTAACTTAATTCACATTTGAAGTAGTGGAACTGTGTGAGCTTCAGTTTGACATGGTTTGTTTTGTTGTCTTACTAGGATACAATTATTGTATCCTGGTTTTGTTGCTTGCTCTTGCTGGTGGATAATAATAATAATACATCCGTTTACTTTTACTTTACTACACACGGCTTTACAATATCATTAAGCATAATCTTTTGTTCTTGTCATTGTTGTACTTTCAAAGACGTAATCTCATGCAACGAGCAGAACTGAGAAGTGAGAGAGAGGGAAAGAAAGGGAGAGCATTTGTGTACGGACAAGCTCATTAGTGGCAGCAGCTTTTCAACTTTTTTTCCAGTAGTTTCGTTTTCATACCAATTTTTTCTTTTTTTCTACATAAAGGTAGGTGGGTAAGAAAAGAGGTACTCTTGTGTAATGTAATATGAGAGAAAAGTATTGAAACAAATCTGATTAGGTGTTATTATTATGATTACATTATGTGTAGCGTTTTATCATATCACTGTTTGCTTGCAACAATGCCTTCGCTTCTATAATCAGTTTATTTTATGTATAGAAAAGGTAGCTTTTAGCAGTTATTTATTTTTGTTTGTAAGTTGTAAGTAACAACGAAACGAATTGAGACTTAAAAAACTGACTGAATCCAGCAGAAAGAAAACTTTTATTTCATTTCCATTTCATTACTCTATATACAAAAATACAATCAAGATTGTATTGCATCCTACATGGATCCTGATGTTGTCTAATCGTGTGACTACAAGGAAACATACGTGACAGATAAAAAACAGCTTGCCTAACTATGTATGTAAAAATTTACTGTTTGGACGTGATGCGTGGAAGAAATTTTTTAGATTAAATAAAACAAAACAGGAGAAGAGGAGAGGAAAGAGAGAAAAAATAATGGATTAACAAACGAACAAAAACTCCAGTCTCATCATCGCATAATATATTCTCCGGATTAAAGGTGAAGTGACTCAAAAATGAGTAAAACTGACGAAAAATATACAAAAAGGAAAGAATCAATTTTTATTTGAAAAGGTACTCATTTAACGTTACACCAGCAGCAGCAGAGCAGACTACTCAACAAAACGCATCACGATTCACGACGATGATCCGTAGAGAAAGAGTGAGTGAGTGATGATAATAATGAGTAGGAGGAAGAAGAGGCATTTAAGCATTTCCCATTCTCTCTCTCTCGTCCTTTATATTTATTCAGTGAAGTTAAGTAGCCAAAGGCTCTATTTGTGTTCTCGTAATTTAAAACATCAACATTATTAAGTAAAGCTTCACTTTTACTAAAAGTTTTTTTTTGGTTTTTTACTCCCTTCTTCTTTCTACTAAAACTACTAAAATGTTACTTTTTAACTAATCTATTATCTTCCCCTTATTTCCCGTCTGTCTGTTCTATTACTACAAAAACATTTTTGTTTCTGTTGACGAGCTAAAAAAGTTTTAAGTTGATTCATGCGGTTTTTCATATTATGAATCCATCAAACTTCCATCCATCCTTCCTCCTCTTCTCTCGCGCTTCCTCCCATAATGAAAGATTTGAAAGGGATAAGTACTCATTTAGTCCACACACATACATACTACATACACACAATTATCATTACTTACTACGATGATGATGACGGACAAGCTTAATAAATTTAATATTTTGAAATTTATATTTTGGAGTTGAAGGTCAGTGAGCCTTTCAGAAAAATGCGTGTGATCGGGCATTATTATAAACCCTTCATTTTCTCTTCAGTTTCTCTCATCATCAGATCAGCTAGCCAGCTAACCAATAATATAAATACACACCTTCTTTAACTTAAGACTTCATAAAAAATCCATTTTTTCTTCTTTCTCTCTCTCTCTCTCTCTCCTTCTCTTTTTATCTGATCCACTGCTTGATATCTACACTAAGCTTAAAAAATAAGTTGCATCCTTTTATTTTAGAAAAAAATGGGTTATGATAAGGTGTAATCATCATATTGAAGTATAAAGTGGTGGCGAACTGGCAATGATGTTGATGACTTCACAGATATGGACACATGTACACTGGTACTAGGGAGGGCCAAGCCTTCCTTGCTAGTTTTCAAATTTTTCAATGATGATGATGATATGCTACCAGTTATTATTATTGATTGTGATGGTGGTGGTAAGTCAGGAGGAGAAGAAAAAAAATTCGAATTCGATGAAAGAAGGATAAAAAAAGGATGAGTAAGATGAGTTGAGTCGTTGTTTCCGGACCGCTTACCAAATGTCTACACACACAGAAGTTCGCTTTTATCTACAGATGATGTAGCGTTGTTAAAATAAGGTTGATGGTTTGTAAAACAACACCCAAAAATAGCGTAACATCTTCCATTCTTGAACAACAATGCAATGCTTGGAAGGAAGCAAAAATGAATCAGGTACTTTACTTTTTGGGTCTCACAAGGGAAATTGAAATTACTTTTAAAAAAAAGGAAATGTGTATGTTTTACAATGTAAAATGTAAAGAAAGGTGTAAAAATATATTGAGCATTAATGTTTCTTTGAATGTTTTATGTTTTTGTGTTTGAAATTGTTGTACAACAATTTATAGTTGAAAAGTTAAACTCTTTCGGTAGAGCAACAGAATGAAAAGGGAGTAGAATAAACGGAACGAGTTAAAAGTAAGAAGTTGCGTAACAGAATAGACGTGATCCGGGATCTTTGGTGGTTAATGAGGATAATGACGATGATGAAGGAAAGCATGACATTCATTTCCCCGGCTAACTCTTTACTGCTGCTGCTGCTGCTTATTTCTTTCAATTCTTTCACCTTTGAGAAGTTAAGAATAAAGCTTACTCATTTCTTCTTGTCGTTTTTAATGAAATGGTTTCATTGCCACCACTGCCACGCATTAAAATCATATTATTTTTTTTAACTTAGGCATCAGCAGCAGACTCACATCAGACAACAAGCTGGATTCTTATCTTCTGACTTTTTTGAAAATAAACGTGAGCTCAACTCAACCATTTTTAAACTGGATAAAAAGCTCTAAAAAAGGAAATGGGCGATTTTATTTTAACCTCTGCTTTTCTTCTTCTATCTTTCCTTCTCAAGAGTCAGCTACATATTTTTTTCATTTTGTAAAAGTGTGAGTGAGTAAGAGAGAGAGAGAGACTAATTGGAAGCAGAAGAGAGCTCGTATAAATTCCCCTGTCACTAATTTCAAGCATCCGCCTATTCACCTTTTTTCCTCATTTCACACAAGAAACGAAACAACAGCAGAGCATTGTTTAAAAATGAAGAAAAGACATTCTACAAAAGAAGAAAACGAGGGCAACAACGCAACGATTATGACTTAAGCTTAAAGTAGCTTTAACAGTATTTGGTCTCCCAACTCGACTTGGATTTAGTTTAAAGTTTAAAACAGTTTGCGTTTTAAAAGTATTATCATCAAACCATGCAAAAAACACATTTATACACATCGCACAAAACCTTTTTATCAACATTCATTATTATTATTAAAACAGTAAACTGTCATTATAATCGGTTATTCCATTTTATGATGACATTTCTTTACCATACTTCTTCATTTCCTTTTGATGATAATTTGACATGTAAGTAATATTATGATGGGTTAACAAGCGCTAAGACATTTATTTTGGCATTTTAAAAACTATAAAGCTTCAAAAATTGTATGATAATTCATTATCATTGAATTTTCATTATTAACAAGAAATGAAGACTTTTGAGTCATACGTACGCGTGAACAGAGTACTGAACTAAGCATCATTACTTTTCTTTCAATAGTGGTCCCTCCCAATCTTCTCTTTTAAAAAAATAAGGAGTTTTGTTATTGTTAGCGCATTCCCAAAAAGAAAACCATCATGAGCACCATCATTATTATATTTTTAACGTGTCTGAAAAGCGTCTCCTAATTTGCTCGTAAAAATGCCGGCTGACATGACATTCACAGGAGGAGTACAAGAAAAAAAACGACGCGAGTTGAGTTGAAGGAAAAGAAAAGAAAGACACAAAAAAATGTGTTTTTTTCTCTCTTCTTCCTTCTGCCATTTTAAACAAAATGAGATTATTTTACAACATTTCTGTCGCTGACATTTCAATCTTTTTTTGGAAATGAAATGGCGTTGTTGTTGTTGTAATTGTGGTGTGAAAAATAATGCATTATTCAACCATTATGAGCACCATCATTATTATATTTTTAACGTGTCTGAAACGCGTCTCCTAATTTGCTCGTAAAAATGCCGGCTGACATGACATTCACAGGAGGAGTACAAGAAAAAAACGACGAGTTGAGTTGAAGGAAAAGAAAAGAAAGACACGAAAAATGTGTTTTTCTTCCTTCTGACATTTTAAACAAAATGAGATTATTTTACATTTCTGTCGCTGACATTTCTATCTTTTTTTTGGAAATGAAATGGCGTTGTTGTTGTTGTAATTGTGGTGTGAAAAATAATGCATTATTGAACCATTACGAGGAGACTGAGACACAAACGATCTTCATTTTTTAAAGAAAGAGAAAAACGAGGAAGTCAACATTACTTGGAGGAAAAAGTAAGAAAAAAGAAGACGTTTATGTTTGTATTTTTATGCTTTGGTTTCGTTTTCATTTCACTTCCCTATTTTCCATGCATGTCAGCGAAACACTTCCGTGACGCTCGTTTCTGTCAAACAGTGACGCAATAAAATGAAGGAAAATGTTAAAAACGGAAAAGACAAATATTTTCCAAGTGACATTTTTAAAATGTTTTTAAAAAATAACAGAAAATAAGAACAAAAATGTAAAAAAAAATAATTCTCTCATTCTTACCGAGATCATCCCTTGTCGATGAAATTAAAGGTGAGTCCTCAGCCTTCGGAATTTTTCTCTTGTGATTGCATAACAGTCTTGAAGAATCTGACTCTTCTCCACCTCTACTGACGATGTTACTTTTGCTACCGCCATTATTATTTCCAGGAGCGGTATTAACTGCAACAGCAGAACTTTCATTTCCGCCTTTACTGCTGCTGGAAGAACTGGTCGTTGTCGTCGTTTCAGCAGATGAAGAAGATGAAGACGATAAGGTTGAAGATGATGATAATAATGATGATGAGGCTGCTGTGCTATTTCTTCCTCCATTATTGCACCCACCACCACCACCACTAATGGTCGTGGTATTAGTAACTGACTCCTTCAAATTTTCCTTTTCATCCTCCGCAGTCATATTTGTCACCTAATGAGGGAGTGAAAGACATCACATATAAGAAATAAGATTACGATAATAATGAGACATGTGTCAACTTTAGCTTTTTAACTTCGCAAAGAAAAAGCCATCTCCCATTCCCATCATCATCATCACGACAAAAACAAGTCAATTCTCCACAGAGAAAAAAGATACGGTCAAAGTCATGATGATGGCAATGGTATGATGGCTTTTTTCTTTCTTTTTCTTTTTTCTCGTTCTCGCATCATCAGAAAAATGATGATGATTATCGCCATCGCACGCAGTCATTTGACATTTTTACTACATTTTTACCATTATTACTGTGTGCACCAGCACCAAACAGTATATTTTTTATGAGAAGAATGAGCAAACGAATGAACAAACGGAACCGTCCAAAATTACCTCGTAAAAATCTCTTTTTATTATTATCATTATTAGTGAACAGCGAAAAAACAGACAGACATCTGTGTGCAGTTCGTAAGTATGCACATACCTTTGGATCAAAGCTGAAAGCAATCTCCAAGCGGAGTGGACAACTAAGCCCACACTTGCACGTTCCATCCGATCCGATATAGTTCTTGAGCTCATCGAAATTCCGTATCTTCGTGTCACTCGGGCTGTAATAATAAAAAAAATCAGAGAAAAAAAATTATTAATATTACATACGATGACATTTTTTACATTGCTCCGTTAAGAGAACGAATTACATTACGTAAACTAAACATTAGATAATATTAATAATAATAACGCGTGATCAAATTGCCTACTTTACAGTTCATTTCTACACCCAACGGCTTTATTCGTAAATTCCCATTTCCACTTCTTTTTCTCTGTCTGTGACCTTTCATCTTTCTTTCTCGCATATTCTTTTTTAACGGAGAAAAGAACTTGACCTTTAAAAAATATAGTTTTCTCTTTTTCAAATCTCCAACCTTCTTTCTCATTATCTCACTCACACATCAACATCGTCCTCTTCTCCACTATTTTGCTTACAAAAAGAGCCATCCGTACATAATTTATTTACCTCCATTATACTCACAAGCAATAAGACATTCATTAATTTGCAGAATAAGGTGTAACCCATCATTATCAATTTACATCAATGTCAGCAGCCGGGGAAAGATCATTTAAGACAAAAAAAGTTTGTAATGTAATGGAAAGAAAGAGGATGTTCCCAGTTTGTTCACTGTTTCAAAATACAACTCAACTCAACAACAAAGCCATTGAACTTCTCTCTCTCTCTTTTACTCAAACAAAATTGATCTTCTTACATACAGCCATAAATTTAATTTTCTCTTTCCTTCTTCACTGAAAAAGACTTTATGGCTATGACATGAATGACTAACATTTAAAAGTTTAAGTCTGGAGTAGGAGTTGGAGTGGAGAAGTGCGCTCTTTATTTTGTACCTTATGCCCGTGCTTTACCACTGCATCTTTTTTAAAAAGGAAAATGTATTTTTTTGTCGTGTGTGCTTTCGCCTCACTACTTTATTGTTATTACCGTCATCATCATTATTTCTGTAAGACACATAAAACACCTTCTTTTCTTCTTCAGAACAACAACAGAGACAACAGCAACAACATTTTATTCTTCTCTTTCTTCTACAAATTTTTTACTGTACTTTTGACTTGCCATTTAGCCATTTTTTGACAAGAAGACGATCATCTCATCGCCATCGTAAGTACTTTTTCTCTTCTGCTCTGCTGGTAAATTACAGGTTGCAACAATCCTATTTTACCACCACATTTCATTATATTTACAACATTACATTACATTGAAGCCCATCACATTACTCCATTTAAGGGAAGGCGCTTGACGAAAGCAAACTTAATTATGCAAATTTAAATGGCAGTCCATTTCTCTCCCTCCAAAACTTCATCTCCTTCTCATCATCATGATGATGTTGATGACGATTACGGAGCCGAACCTCTTTACTTCATTCATGTAGTAATATTATTTTTGTTGTTGAAGTTGTGTCTGCTTCATCAGCGTCATTATCGTTACAAACTCTCATTACCATCACACATCGCCATAACCTCTATTTGCTAAATTACACCTGTACACACTTCTCATTTATTTTACCACCACATTTCATTATATTTACAACATTACATTACATTGAAGCCCATCACATTACTCCATTTAAGGGAAGGCTCTTGACGAAAGCAAACTTAATTATGTAAATTTAAATGGCAGCCCATTTCTCTCTCTCCAAAACTTCATCTCCTTCTCATCATCATGATGATGTTGATGACGATTACGGAGCCGAACCTCTTTTAACTTCATTCATGTAGTAATATTATTTTTGTTGCTGAAGTTGTGTCTGCTTCATCAGCGTCATTATCGTTACAAACTCTCATTATCATCACACATCGCCATATAACCTCTATTTGCTAAATTACACCTGTACACACTTCTCATTTAGTAGTAGAGGCAAAACTGCCAAATGAACTGCTTGTCAATAATCTAAGATTTTTACTGCGGGTTTTGTGACTCGTTTTTGGTGTCGTAATGGTGAAATGGTGAGTGGTGGTGGCGATGCGATGATGATCATTTAAAATTTCTTTTACTTTTTTATGAATCAAACGCTGACTTAATACGAGATTTTTATTTTGATATCCCAAATTATTACAGCATTGAACTATGCTTCGCAGCAAACGCTCATCCCCAATCTTTTTATTTTTTAAAACTCATGCCCATAAGTATAATTTATGTCTTGTTTAGGACATGGACATGTCTCATTTTTTTTAAATTGGAGTTCATTTGCTCGACTTTGACTTGTTTTTCTTATTTTCCATGAGCGTTTTCGAAGAAAAAAAGTTTGATGTACTTTATACGTACTTAATATTATATAAAGTGCAGCAATTTATCGTTTTCCTTTTCCACACTGTTTATTATTATACCAAAAGGTTTTTTCTCAATAAATGTAAATGTGCTAAAAAGTCTGTTGAAATTTAAACCTGGAGCAAAGTAACTATTTTCGTTTCTTTTCGGTTTTTGTTTTTTGACACGATTCAACAAACATGAGCCATGAGCTCATCAATTAACTCAACAAAAGTGCATAGAAAAGATGAAAGAACAAAACAAAGCTCAACAAAGCAACAACAACTCATCATTTTTTATTTCTCACTTCTTCGTCTCCTTTTATTGGACGCGTAGCGTTGTCTGGTTGCTGCTGCTGTTAAAGTTAAAGCTGTTACGTTGTTGTTTTGCTCTTTTTAACTCTTTCCTTGATTGCTTTGGTGGTTGGGTGGTTAAAAGTACAATGTTTGTCGTCATGTCGTGACTCTTATTAGTGTAATATGCCTGTAAAATACAATGACTATTCTTGGTTAAAAACGCAGCCACATCATAACAACATTTAACAATCATGATCATGATCATGGTATCGTTGCTTGCTGCATAGCGATTGAAGATGAAGTGTCTGGGTTTCAGTTTTAAAAGAGCAACAACGGCAAATACAACAACAAAGTAGAAAACTAAACGCGTCAAAACCTAAACGATACATAATTTGCATTCTTTTATCCTTTCCTCACTTATTTGCTTGCTTCTCAGTTCATTCTCATTTTTTTCAATCTCTGTACTCTGTGAAGAGACAAGAAGACAAGGCACGTCCTACGTCGTAGTAAAAAAAAGTACAAAAATTGTGTGAGCAACCATCCATGTCCCTCTACATCCAAAAAATCAAGAAGATGGTGAAGATGCGATGCTGATTTTTTATGATAATGAAAATTATGATGATGATGCTCAACTTGGTTTATGGAGAAGAAAGAGAGACAGCCAAGAATACAAAGTTTTCAAGCCAGCTTTTAGCTTGGCTTTACATTAGTTAGGCTTAAACAAGTTATGATTATGTCAGGTAATATTCCTTTCATAACAATTGCTAAGAAAACATTTACTTGACACTGCCGCACACACTACAAAGCACTTATCTTTTTAGTGGGATTTTAAGCCAAGAAAATGATGATGACGAAGAAGAAGAAGCAAAAAACATTTTCAAGCGTTTATTTATTTATTTACCCTTTTTTATTCCCTGCATGGAAATGATCATCATCATCATCATCATCAAAACCTCTTATCCATCCTCGAGCAAAATAGAAGAAGAAACAAGAAAAAAGAACATTGCAGCAGCAGCGCCACCACCACAGCCAAAAAGTATGCGACAACAAATCAAAAACATGGATTAGAATAATTTAAATAATGCATCTCTCCGGCTAAATGCAGTCATCATAATGTGATGATGATGATGATGATAAAATATAATGTTACCCATTTACATTATTACATCCTCGACTCTTCCACTTCTTGCTCACCTTTGTAACTCAACTCTTTTGCGTTTTGAATAAATATATTTTTAACAATGTACACAAAAACGTTTTATATTTTATTTACATTCAGGTTGAAACCTCTTCTTCTCCTGTCATAAATCTTTTTTTTTAGAATAAAAGCATTTTGTAGAATTTGATCATACTTGCTGCAGTTTAGTGGTTCTTGTTTACATTTTCCATTTAAATCTTTTTTTTAAAGTAATACATATTTTTTCTTAAGCGCATCATCTGAAATCATCGCTCATCATCTCTCTTCATCATCACATCACATTTATTTCTCACATTGCATTCGCATCAGCTCAAAAGCTCAGCTATCAACATATTATTTTATAATCATTTATGATCATAGCCATGCATCATGCCACATGATACGATGATGATAGCATTTTGGTGCAATATAATAAAAATTCTGCTATTCACCATTTTTAGAATAAGATGTGGATCTTTTTTAAATTTATAAAAAATCTCATTTCGTCTTCTTCTTACAGGAATTTTGTCAGTGCACTTGCTTTGTTCTTCTTGCATAATAATAAAAGTCGATATTATTATTGTTTTGATTATCTTTCATTTCATTTTTGTTGTGGTGGTGAAAGAAACACAATAAGTGGAGGAAGTGCATCAGAAGAACAGCGAACAACCACCATTCACCATCATCTTCATCTCCGCCACTCCACCACATCTCGTAATCATCGAGACAGAACGGGATCATACATTCATCGTGATTATTATTATTACAACAATAATTTCAGAACTCACGACGACAATTACGGAAGATAATGGATCCTATAAACCACCATAATATTATTATTATTGCCATCAACTTCATATCTTTCTTTCATAAAACATTCCAGCGCCACGCCAGCCAGCCAACCAGCATAATTTTACATGTTTTTTTAAAAATCCATCCAACATATTGTAGGTAATTTTAGTTTTTTTATGACTAAATATGCTCTATTAAACTGCTGCGAGTGAAACCAAAACCAAACTCACGATCAGTCATCCATATTATTCAATTCAGTCTTTAACCTTCAAAATGAAAAGTAAAATAGTAGAAAACTCCGTCTTAATAAATAGTACAAGTAAATCCATGTCTCTTCTCCGGATGAACCGCATTTTGCAAAGCAGAGCAGCTGCTGCTACGTCGATAAAAATACTTTGTTGAAGACGAAGACGGGAGGAGCGTTTTTTTTTACTTTTTTACTGCTCTTAATCTAATTGGGAGTGAGACTAATAAGCAGCGGCGGAGGTAAGGTAAAAAAAATAATGTAAGTAATGACGATAATAATGATGATGAGTCAGGTTATAATAGAGAGGCAGCAGCAGGTGGATTACAGAGCAATATACTTGTCTACCTAATAGATTATCTCTCGAAAATCCTGATTTCTCCTCTTATTTGCCAGTTAAGTAAGAAGATGAGATTGTTATACATTTTGGAGTAAGTGAAACAATAATAATAATAACTTAAGCTCAAGTCAAGTCAGTTCATGCAGACAACAAGTTTAAGTTTAGCTAAGTAAGTCCACCACGTATGGATTACTGCGATGATGATGATACATAATTTCAAATTTTCAATTTTTTGCTGTTATGTCTGCCTCTGCGGCGTTGCTGCTGTGGGCTTTTATTTTGTTCTCTTATAATACTTAATTTCATTGCATTAAACAATTTTCTGGATCTGGTAATCTTCTCTGCTCTGACTAATTTACTTTTACTTTACTTTTCTTGTTTTTTTTCTTACAATTTAATTCA
>JAHZNJ010000986.1:0-10010 GCA_027744475.1 Lepidocyrtus cf. sotoi NNG-2020 | reverse complement strand
AAAGAAGAGCATATAAAAAGCTTAAAATAGCTTAGCTTATGCTGTCAAAGACTATATAACACAAGAACAGGAACACCCACACTTTCCCCTTTTCCGTTTTTGCCGATTTCACTTCAATTTTTCAAGGATGTTTTTCCTTTCTTTCGTTCTTTCTTTCGAACTAGAAAAATGAAGGTTGTTGCGTTGCGTTAAAGCTGCCGTTTTGCTGCTATTTCTGTTTTATGAGGCTGATGAAATAGAATAAAAATGTTTCTTTAGGATAAGAAAAAAGAAGAAGGAACACTTTTTCTTTTGTTTCATGTTCCTTCCTTTTTCCTTTCCTTTGCATTTTTCCTCTTTGTTCTTCTTCTTTCTCCCCTCTCGTAAATTATATTCCAGTTCATTTATCATTTTGAGAAAGGAGAAGAAAAGAAGGAGAGTTGGTTGAAACAAAATATTCTTTCAACACTCTCACTCACTCTCACTCTGGCAATCATCAGATCAGATTTAACTTTATTATCCTGCCATTACCGTATTATATTGTAAATTTACGCTTATTTTATTTGTACAAAACTAAAAGATCTCCGCTCCCCCTCTTTTTACGTTATGCTATATGTATTTTATTTTTATTATATGAAATTATATTAAAATAGAGAAAGATGTGGATGTGGGGGAGGTGTCAGGTAAATAGATTTATTTCAAAAGGGAGAGAGAAGGCGAGAGAGATTTTTTTACAATATAAATATAAAGCATGTGCCATTTCAGAGTTCCACTTTATCGTTTCTTTTTTGATATCTTATTTTGCGGTTGAGCACCCTAAAACATTGAGAAATATAAATAAATACTGAAATATGTACACAATGAAAGTAAAACAAATCTACGTAAGTAATCTGATACTGTGGAAGTGCGTGCGGACTACGGACTACGCGAATACGATTATCTGATTTCAGCTTTATAATATGAAATTGAAATGTATGCGCGCTAATTCTAATACTGCCACTACGTTCCATTTCTACTTAATCCATTTATCACTTTCATGAACACACGCGGTATAGTAATGAAACAAAAATTAAATGAATATTCGCACGCTGCTGGTAATGCTGCTACTTGCTGTTTACAGTTTTAAATGGCTTTGGCGTTACTTTGCTTTTGAACTACTTTTTCTTGCCCATTTCAATTTTACAAAGAGCCTTTCCTTTCCTTCTGGATGCAAAGGATATTATTTTATTAAGATTTCTCTTTCTCTGGCGTTGTTTGATAAAGGAAAAGGAATCGTTGTTGAATGAATTGGTGATATGCTGATGATAATAGAATTTTCCTTTTCTTTCGTCCTTTCTTACTTTCAAAAACACTTACTTAAGAATTCAATTACAAACTTCTTTCAAACACAATCATCCGCCTTGCTTAATAAATAATTGTATTTGTTCAGTTCACTCCTTTTTCCTTCCTTCCTTCCTCTTGCCTCTTCTTCTTGGTAGTATAATCCTACTTTACTTACTTACTTGCTTTTCAAGTATTTGCTTTTGCTTGTGACTTCTTTCTTTCTTTAAAAGTGAAATGATTTCCCTTCGGCTATTGTTGGTGGGCTTGGACTTGCTTGTGTGCTCCTTTTCAAAATGCTTCTTCACTTCTTTACAACAATTATTTCGCTTCACTAAACAATCATCAGTAATCAGTATGAAAAGGAAATAGAAATGAATGTTTGGAATAGATATGAGGAAGTACGTATCTAATTTTGCTGCTTTTATTTTATTTGCACGAAAATTGTTGCTTTAATATGTTCAAGGTATGCAGCATCAATGGACGCAGTATAGGCAACAAAGTTTTGTCATTCACAGTACTACGTTTTTGTCACCAGTCTCCACCCAAATAGACCACACAGCAGCAGTTAAGCATCAACATTAGCAACAGCAGCAAATCGTTTGTTCATTGAAAATAGAAACAAAAGCAAAATAAATACAAAATACGAGGAGATTTGTCTCTTTTCTCCTTTCCCTTTCACTTTCAGATATAGAAATGAAAATAAAATTAAAGTGAAAAGGGAGTGAAATGAGTGAATTCATGAATATGCTAGGAAGCAAACAAGCAATTAAAGCCAGTGGAGTGCTTGGTATTTAGTATTTAGTGCTTACCTAGTATTTTACAACATGTACCTTTAACTTACTAGTAGAATGTTTTGTATGGCGGTGGTATTTGTTTCTACAAATACATTCTGCTTTATTAGTAAGAGATAAGGTGTTTTGCATGCACAATTTTATCAATTTAGAATATAACAAAATGTATTTTTGAGCAAAAGGGAAAATTTAGCTTTACATAATATAATACTTGGTCATTATTCATTACTAAACGAAAGTTTCTATGCTATATTATTGGTTTAAATGGAATGCAAGAAGCAATTTGTTTTTCCTCATGTCTTTTGTAGAAAGAACTTTTTGCTTGTTCTTTATGCTTTGCGGCTTCTGTTACTGCTGCTGTCGCTTTTTTAGAACTGTATAATAATATTTAATTACTATTCGGAAAATGAAGGTGTGCGTGCGTGGCGTGGTAGGTCTGTGTGTTTTTTCTATTTTTGTTCTTCCTCTTTTTTTACTTGTCCTCGATCCTCAATCCCCCCTGTCATTGTTCATTAGAGGTATTTATCACACACACTGACAAACACGGTGATACTTACATCAGAAGAAGAAGAGGAAAAAGAAAAAGCAAATGAATCCTCATTAATGAGCCAATTAGTGTGTGAATCAATAATTTAGAGAGTTGAGTTTGAGATACGAGAGAAAATTAAGCACAGAGAAAAAACATTTCTCAGAAATAGATAGAGAAAGAGAGTCTATGTGTGGTTTATGCATACAAAGTAACTGTAACTGTAACGATGCTTACATTTCATTTTGCTTGGTTGGCTGGTTGGTTTGGCTTCAACTCGCAACTCGTCAACTTTTTTTTTCAAAGGCTGGCAGTGCAATGGTGTTGGTGATGATGATAAGGATGATACCTTCCCATTTTCCAGAGTGCATGCATGCATGCATGCATGAATGACAGTTGCATGAATGACAGTAATCTTCCAGGAAAAGTGTAAAAAGGAAATTTGAAGTCGGAGTAGTGGTGCTGGTGATGATGATAATATGATGGAAATTCAGTCTAGCGTAAAGAAGATGCGTTAAAGTTACGGATGCTGTCTTTTGCTTTAAGCTTTTTAATTTAACCATGCAACTTTCTCGATGCTTCATTACCTGTCTTTAGAAGAAACATTTTGAAGGTAATCATAATCATGTAGTAAAAGTGGTAAGGTGAGTGGTGCATGCAGGCTTCAAGTTTTTTCAACATTTTGACTGATCGTGAGCTTATTAAAAATACTTATCTGATATTCGTGTCATATGTGTTTGCTTTATTATTTAGCCAGGTGCATATCTAATATTCTTAGATTATTAGATTTATATAATTATTTTCATTGCTGGTGTAGTGGTTCAGGAAATGAGCAAAAGTGGATTTCAAAGTGCTCTTTGCTTCTTCCAATTTCCACTCAACCTTGTCAACAAGGTTATGTTACTATATCTCAGTTATGAATAGATTTTATTTTAGGATGAGCCTCCAAGAATTGATTAAAGTTAATTGGCAATTGAAATAGAAAAGAAGTTGAAGTTAAGAAGGCAATCAATGTAATTGCATTTTTTTCAAGGATTTTGCATACTTTTCTACTTTAATGAAAGGGTTAACTACGTAATGAAATTATTCATACGACATGCTTGATTATGCATTCGAGAAGAATCTGAAGTAAAAGTAAAAGTTCAATGTATTTTTAAATAGGAATTAAGTACTTTAATTAAAATTAAAATGAACTCTTTAAATAAATTTTTTTGTGTGTTTCACAGGTTTAATAAGCTTAACTAATGGCCAAAGGGTGGAAATTCTTCCCAGTGATAAAATCGTAAAGAAATTCATAAACGATACGTATTTCGTATCGTGTACGGTATCCGATGGCTCCACAAACGCTGTCTGGATGGATCCAAAAGGACAGAGAATAGGAAGCTCTCCACAAAGGTAAATGCAAACAAACAAACAAACAAAAATATTTTCTCCTTTTCTTTTCTCCCGTTTGATTTTGATTGATGGAAGGTCTATGTTTATCCCGCTGCGCATTTATAATGTGACCTAATGAGCGTTTCGTCGTTTCTTTCTTGTTTTTCAGTCGAATTCGTGTGGAGATTAGCTTCGGTGTTGACCTATTTCTGAACCGGATCACTACCATGGACGAAGGTATCTACAGCTGTGTAGGAACACCGAGAGGAGGTCGTGCCAGCTTCAATCTTAGTGTCATTCGTAAGCTCCTCTTCAATTCTTTCTCTTTCTAAATTTTTTCAGTTCTTTTACATAAAGTGAAGCTCTCATCTCATACTAATAGAATCACCCCAAGTTTTTTCTTAGTAAAAAGCATTTCATTTATTCTTCAGTCTCATCTCTTTTCTCTCAATATATTTTTTCTAAGGAAGGAAAGGAATAATCTTCATTCTCGTTCATTCATTTCATTCATTCATACAGTATGAAAAGCAAGGAAAGACTGGGGAAAAAATAGCTGGGCTTAACTCAAATCCACTACCGTGACCCATTAAATCATTTCTCTTTTTCTTTCCTTTTTTCCTTAAAAGAAAAGCTCCCACTCGCGCGAATTGCCATTGCCATTAGTAGCCTAAGGAAAAGCAAAAGGAGCCCTCTACTTTTTATCCTTGTAAAGTAATCCCCTAAATAAACGAGGATACATACATAGACACAAGGCTCGGCTGGGCGTCTGCTGCTGCTGTTCTCTGTTACGTAGTTCAAATTCAAAAGAAGGATTTGTCGCTGACTTAGCTACATTTCGTTTTTTAAAAAAAATGTGTTTCACGTTGAAGGTTATTGGGACACTGTGAGAGAAAGGGAGAGAGAGGCTGACTTTAAGTGATACGAAAATGAGAGAAAGGGAGATTGTCACTGAATAAGGCAATAAGGTTTTAGTAAAAAAGGCTTCTTTCTTTCACTATTTCACTATTAAACAGAAGGATTTGATTAAAGTTTAATTAAAATGTCCCTTTTGAGATGAGATTCACATTTGTGTTTCATTTAAAAATGGTTAAATACTTTAAATGGAAAGGCTGTTCATTTTCTCTCTTTCTGTAAATATGAAAATGAATGTTTTAGGATGGGGGAATGGGGACAACACAAAACAACGCGACATACTTTCAGTTTCATACTACTTAAATTAAACAACTGCTTAGTTCTGTTTTGTACAATGTAATTTGCATATAAATACGAAATGAGAATAGTAATTTTTGTAATCTTCTTTTTCTGTGCAACAAAACAAAAACAGGTCCGATTGTATTCGACACCAACTTAGCGGAACAAGGGGCTCCGGAAGGTCAAACGTATTTGATGAGATGCAGAGCTCAGGGACACTCTCAACCCAAAATTGTATGGAAAGTAGATCTAAAGAATCCTGAATGTAAGTCAAACCAAGTCACAAGGTTTTTTTAGTTTAAAATAATAAGTTTTTGTTTTCTCTTCTCATTCTCATGGGAAATGCAAAACATGAGCTGTTGCTTTTGTTTTGTTTGATGTATAAATTTCTCTTTTGATTACGTTTATTCCACACAGTACCTAAATACAAACAAACAAGGGAAGGATTTGATGATTCACAATGTGACACAGAATGACGCCTACCGACACTACCTTTGCCGTGCTATGGACATGGCCTCCCCCATGCCCGACACCAAAACCATGAATATCACTTTGAAAGTCAAAAGTAAGAAAGTTTTCTTTTCATCAGGTTAAAAGTTTCATTTTATTTAAAAAGAAGTTAATAAATTCTCATAATTATGAACAAAACAGTGAAGCCCAGATTGACTGGAAGCGCAAAAACCGAACATTGGGGAGTTCTCGGAGAATGGGCAAATCTGACATGTCTTGTGAAAGCGGAACCAGCAGCGAGATTTGAGTGGATCCATCGTAATCGTGTTCTTAGTCCTTCGGATGAAACGTTCATTGTCAATGAAGATAATAAATCAACCTTACAGGTGGGTACCCCAGTTTTCATCCTTTTATTATGCTTTTTTCATTACAAAGTTGAATGGAAAACTAAAAGGGATCAAGGATTTAGAGGATGAGTAAATTTTCTTGGAATAAATCTCATAATTAATTTGTTTTCTATTCAATAGGTTCTTGTCCAACACGAAAGCAAATTTGGTGACTACGTTTGCCGAGCACGGAACGAATTAGGCCAGATGAATCGAACAATGACCCTCTTCAAAGGACAGAAGCCTCCCCCTCCAATCCTCGAGGAAGAGTTGGCTACTCCAGATGCAGTGAAAATCCGCGTGAAGCAAACAGGTAGGGGAGTGGATCGAACGAGAGATCCAGCTCAGGAAGAGGAGAGGAAGAAAGGGAAATTGCTTCCCATCATTGGCTATGTCGTTCAATATAAAATGGCTACACGTGGGGACTGGACTATCGCAAATGTATCGAAATATGATGAAGGTAAAGGTAAAATCTAGACACGGATTATAAAGGGATAGGAGAACAATAAAATATTATGAAAAAATCAAACAAATTATTACATTTTGGTGTAATGTGAGACATTTTAATTATTTAATAGGATTCATTTTGAGAGGATTAACACCCCAAATAACTTACTACATCAGAGCAGCATCGAAGAATGTTGCTTCAATCGGGGACTTCAGCAACCCGCTCAAGGTTATCACACCAAANGGACTTCAGCAACCCGCTCAAGGTTATCACACCAAAGACCTCACCTTATAGGATCACCGACACCGGAGCTAATGTTCAACCTACATCCGTCATAGCTGTCCTATTCAATCTGGTCATTCTTAAGTTTTTAGCGTCACTCCTGTAAGGAACCGTGTGGTGATGAGTATGAATATATGAAATGAAAGCGGCGAGAATCCAATCCAATATATAAACAGTCAATAGAATATTTTTATTTTATAAATATAATTAATAATTAATTAACTGTACAGTAAATTTAAATTTAAATTTAATCGCGAGTTTTTAGTTTATAGAGAGAAATCAGTGTAATTATTGTTATAAAATTATCAAATTTACATAAATAAGTCAGCTTAGTGAACCTACATTACCTCGATTTTAAATGAAACAAAGAATCTCGTTATCAATATATCAAGTTAATAAAAAATACGTTTAAATATTAATTAGCTTTGTCTATTTAAGTTTTCATCCGCAAATATAAGTGAATTTAAGTTTTAATGTGTGCAAATATTTACTGACTACTGATAATTAACGAACGTTTACATAAAAAAGCTAAAATAATTGTTAATGTTGTCATTTCTTATTATAATTACTCATTTTCTGACCAGTTTAAACTTTAAATTATTCCGGAAGTACACAATTTACTGAAAAAACTAAAAATAGACTTATTATTGCTGTTTCATTCGGATACATTACATGATGTACATTAGTAGCCAGTGCTATGTAAAAATGGTATCTAAACTAAATTTTCGCTCGTTTTATTTTTCAAAACACCATCGACGTTTACGTTTTACGTTCATGATAGCAAAAATATTGTGTAAACTTTTAATGCGAATTCATTTTGCTATTCTTTAAAATATATTATTAATGCGTAGATCAATTATATTAATGTTTTGAATTTAACTATACATAAAAAAATAAAATTTATATCTATGACAGGGAGCTAAAAATAATAATAACTATACTTCATCGCTATATCGTCCGGTGCGTTTAAATAAAAACAAACAAAAACAAACGGTGCGAGTCTCTCGGCGAGACAGCGACTCACACACAAACACACATCCTTACATGTATCTCAAATAGAAAATTTTCTAGGAACAAAAAAAGTATAATTAAAATATAAAGTCTTATTTCTCTCGAAAAAATTACATTCCTTTACAAAGTAAAGTAATAAAATATTTTAGGATGATACGATACGATGCTAATAAAAGCTAAGAAGGTTTAAAATTGTAAATAATTATACCTGTTGTACACGGAGGAACAAGTTTGTCAGTGTATGAAAATTCAACTTAAAAATTAATTATGTATTAATTATTCGTAGAAAAATCCATGCGATGTGAATCCAAACTACTAGCGCATGGTCATTAGTCATTCATAAGGAGATGTAGTTTTATTATTGTACCATTTCCCTTTCCCTTCTTCATTCATTACAAATTTACAAAGTGCAAATGAATCTTTTATTATTATGAGCCGGAAGTGAAAGCAGCTTCTTTTCGTATGGTACAGAATGAATAAATGATCATGGAATGAATCCTCTCAGGTATGATATGTTGTGCAATGAGTGAATGAATGAAGAAAGATCGAGTTGAATTGTAAAGTTACATTATATCATACCTAATTTTAATTATTGTGCAAACGAAAGCTATTAGAAAATGTAAATATAGCAAACAAACTTGTAATTAAATATTTAAGCAAGTCATTTTACGTATTGTTGTGTTTTAGTGAATAATAATAATAATAAATACTCATTGTTTGAATAAAATAATACAATACAAATTACAAATTTAGCGCAGGAAGTTTAATGAGTAATAATAAACTACAATTAATTTATTATCTTTAAGTAAGTAATAATGTGTAGGTAGAAAAAAAATCTCTAAACCTCCAAATCATAAAAACGACTTTCGCATTTGAAAATATTAAAAACGTTTACTTAATTATGATTATTATATAAAATATTACGTACGATGGAAGAGAAAGGAGAGGAGAAGGGAAGTTTTTGTTCGCCAAAATAACAAAAAAATAAAAATATCACTTTCACCGTGTTTACTACTATGCGTTCACTTTCATGAGGATAATGTTAGTTTTAGAGAGAAAACTTTAAGCATTAACATTACATAAAACTATCTAGAGCGTAAAATGATGGATGGTGTGAATATTATGATTAATGATTATTATATGAAATTTAAGTCGTGTTTCAAATTTTTAGCATTTATATACAAACCTCTATATTACATATTATATAATATTAAAAATGCATTTTAGAGTAAAATTTATTGACTACGATGCGATCGATGGTGCAGACTTCAAACAAACAAACTTCAAAATGGCTTTTTTATGCTCTATGTGTTACCTGCTAGACTTTATATAGTGCGAAAAGGGAAAAGAATAAAAAAGAATAAAAAACAGAGCATTTTACAAATATACGGGAGAATGTAATAGTCAAAAAATTCAAATTTTTGCTTGTGTGTGGTGGAGAAAGGAAAATTTATTTTTATTTCATTCCATTATTCAACCGTTCAATTCGGAACGATTTAGTTTGAACAAATTCGCCAATAAAAGTGAATAATGCGTTGTAATTTTAAACACGATGAATAAATAGATGAAAGTTCTTAAAAAATACCGTTGATTTTACTTTTAAAAAGTTCCTTTGAATGTACAATTTTGCAATAGATGAGATGTTTATCGTCGTGCATGCAACTTTAACTTCTTCGTTTGCACTTGAAATTGATACAAAAAAATATTCCTACATGATCTAACAAGCAGATAAACCTAATAGTAAATCTAGTTTGCATATGCAAATTATATTTGAAATCATTTTACGAAAGAATATACTCTATTAAAGCAAACCCTGCTTCTGATGGAGTAGTTTTTGCTCATTTACATACTTTAAATCTTTAGTTTCTATGATGTTTTTAAAACGGGATTTAAATGGGATTTTAAGTGGGAAAGTGTGTTTCGATTGAAATGATCCCTCGTACACGTCTCATTTTAATCTTCCTCATTATTACTCATTATCATTTGTTGACCTATCAATTAATAGCTGAAAATATTTTATAATTTATAACGTACGTAGAAGAAGGTACTTTAATTTGCTTTCCATTTTCCTTTCCATTTTTAATCTTTGAACAGTATTAAAATACTAAAAGGTTTGTTTTCAGTCAAACTGTTTTACAGGAGAGCTGACGTTATAAAAGGAGTATTTAAATATGCAAATGAGCAAACTTTACCCCATCAGAAATTGGTTTCGCTTAAATAGAGTATACTCTTTCGTAACATGGTTTCAA
>JAHZNJ010000985.1:0-10486 GCA_027744475.1 Lepidocyrtus cf. sotoi NNG-2020 | reverse complement strand
CTACTTTTAGCAAATAACAGCAAGGTTTTCGTTGTCGGCTAGCTAGAAGCATTACCATTTTTTAGTCCAGCATAATCTATCATTGTAGAGAAGCAAAGCAAAGAAGCACTCGTCAGTGACAGAAAGGAAAAAAGCTGCTGAACTTCTCCAACGAACGTTTGTGAGACGCAATAAGCGTATATCATTGTGGTAAATGACTGGGAAGGGAATGAGGGAAGTTTTTAGCACATTCTTAAAAAACTAAAAAAAAAGTTGGAGTTGGAGATGGAAGTAAAACCCCTGCTGTTGGTTTTGCTGCTACTGCTGCTGCTGCTCGTGTTATTTTGACTTTGCCTTACTTTTTTTTTGCTAAACTGCAAGGAAGATTGGGCTGCTTTCTTTTGTTTAGAAACGAGAAAGGAGAACAACATCTTGCCACTTTCAAAGAAATACAATTGAATGCAGCAGATGAGTTAGCATAACGGAATTTACTAGCACGCAATTTTTCTGCAAAGGAGGTGATACTAATAATAAAAGTTTCAGAAATGGTAACACATTATCAAGATAGATAAACGCTAGAAATATAGGTACCTATAACTTTGTGTACATCCAACTTAAAAATAATTTTTCAAAATGTCAAATGTCAAAAGAAAACAAAACATAGCAGCAAAATGTAAGTTTAGTAACAAAAAAACTCGAACTAACAATAGTTTGATCAGCTTACCAAATTATAAGAAATCAGTAAAGCTGTTTCACTGTTCAGTAAAGCTTAACGCTGCAAACACAATCTAAAATATTAGTCATAAGCTCATTTAAATAGGTTTTCCGTGCTTTATTGCTCAATAGCATAATTAATTAAAATCAAAACAAGTAAAGCAAAAATCAGTAAAAACGGTAGCTGACAATAACAAAAACGTAAATGTTTGAAATTTTGGATAATGTAATAAATGGTGGCTACATTAACCTGGCTAATTTAGTCCAACGCAGGTTTTAAGGTGTTGTAAATGTTAAAATGCATCATCACTTGCCTAAACTTTGAAGTTGTATCATGAGAAAAGTGATTAAATCATCCAAAATGAAAATTACACGTAATCAAATGCTTGTTTGGAAAAGGAGCATAAATATCAACATCAACCCAGTGCTGCTGCACAGCACAGGTTTCACATTATACGAAAAATGCATGCAGTAAAAAAGAAACATTCTTCTCTCTCAAAGAGTGAGTGTATTTTTAAAGATAAGTACGTGATTAGAATTTCTAAGTATTTATACTAAGCACTTAACTTATTCCCTGAAGATGTCAAGTACAGAGAAAAACTACGAGAACCATGTATCATGCATTTTCTACGTGTTCCTTTAAACACCGACCGGAGAAAGAAGGTCTAACGGAATGAAATTCATTTAATAAGAAAATATTTTCACTTGACGTTCGGTTCTTCGGATATTACTACTTCTGCTGGTCTAACTTGGCTCCGCTCTACATCACGTCACCATACTAAAAAAACAAGCAGCTAGTCCGAGACTAACCAACGACCAGACTTTTACTTTTTTCAATAGCTCATATAAGTTTTCTCGGTCCATCATTTACGTACGATACAATACGATACACGGCTCTAGTCTATAATAACGAACGAACGTCATGATCATGACATGAGGGAGAGAGTTTCATTTTTCAACCGTAGTCGCGGACGATGCGATGCGACGGACTTTGTTGTAGGCGAAATGAAAATTAACACGTGAAAAATGTAATGACTATATTTTTACAATAAATCATTGTCACTTCAAAGCAAGCACCAATTGCGAGTGGATACATTCATTCCTGTTCCATGTTCCATGTTCCTGTCCTGCTGCACGAATTTTACCAATAGGTTTGGTATTACATCCACATTCATCCCCTTCTACAATCAAGTATAGCAATAGGCGAAGGACACCCTTCTCGTTAATTTTCTAATGAAAGCAAGTTCTTGTATTTCTGTCTTTCTGTATTGTTCGAGTACACGTGGAAACTACTAAAAAGACAAGCAAAAAAATTCCATTCGTTTGTGTTCTGGCAGACTTTTGATAATTTTGTTGTGTTTTACTATTTACAATGTCCCCTCATTTTTAACAGTGTCAACTATTTTTATATTCATAAGACAAATATTAATTGCATAAAATACCGTTTTCAGCTTGTCTTGGTGTACAACAACATCATATTTTACAGCAATTACCATGTTTCTCGTTGTATAGTAAATATGTAACATATTTTGTTAGACGTGTAATTAACATTTTATACAGAATGTCATAGTTTTGCTGTACAATATGTGAGCAAGAGCAACACACGTGTTTTATTATTCTGTTGCGTAATATTGTGGCAGCAATTAATAATTGGAGCTAGCAACGATTTAGTCGATTCACTAATACTTGACTTGTACTACGCTTAAGCTAGACCTTGTTTGGTTTTGCTTTCACTGAATGTATCACCAAGAACCTCGTTGCATTGGTTTCGCCTAAATATTTATTTAATGCACTCATTCAGTCATTCTTTCTTCACTTCCTCTCGCTCTTGGTTTTGAGAGCATCTTTTCAATTCATTCGATAAGAATCGGTCTGATGCTGTTGCTGTTACGGTATTTGCACAATTCCTCAAACAGTGTTTAATTTAAAGAGAACCACTCCTAGTAGTACTAAAGTGGATCAATTAGTTTCTGTTAAAACACCTCTACTTTTTTGCTGCTCTTTTAACCAGCCGTAGTTTCGGGTTTTCTACCAAACAGTTTATATATACCGAAAAAGGAAATAAATGAGAATACAATGCTAGACGATAGACATTTTATTTTATACAATTCAATATCATATTAAGCGAATTTTTAATGGTTGACAGAGATGATACAAATCAAAAGAAAAGGACGACAGATCATCTGTATATGTAGATCCTAGAATTTCTTAAAATTTACTATTATGATGTTAAAAGTAAACCAACATCAAAATGTTGTTTCAATTTTATTTTAGAAATTACTGCATAAGGATAAAACACTGAAACATTTATCTTCCATTGAAGGCCATTCTAATATTAGTCGCTGTATCTTAAATTACCTAATTTCGGTTTCGTTTCCGTCTTTTCTTCCCTTTTTTTGTTTTTTGCCAATTGTATTTACAAATTCGTAACGTAGCCTTTTTAAAATTAGGGAGACGTTGCAAAGATTTCGCAACTCGGCAAGAAACGAAAAGCCCTAGTCCGAAAATTTTATTCAATTACTACATAGGCGAATCCCTTAAACCGATTTCTCTAAAATAATGTCCTCATCATCAATAAAAGTATTACATACAGATACAAATCGTAGTAGTCTTTTGCTTACTTTCTTACTTACCTACTTTGTGATTGTGCCTATCTACATCTACTATCGATCAGTGGCCCTATTCCTTCAAGAAGATTAACAATGTGAACGAAGCATAATAATAGACTTCCCTCATCTCCGTCCGCATCTTCCATTCATTCTCTATCTTATCTTCTTGTTGTGAAGAATCCCTATCCTTTCTCTTTCTATCTCTTTTTCTACTTTTTTTGTATTACTTTTATAAATACAACACAATGTGGATAGATTTTTATAATGCAGAGGACGAGGTTGATGTCGCCGCTGATAGTTGACTTTTTTTCTTAACAGAAAGTTGTTTGTTATTTGTTCTCTGTGAGGTTGATTAAAGATCAACTATTATCTCAAATGCTTCGACTACCCGGACTCCACTCCACTTCCCTTGTTTATTTTCTACGACAGTCACCCCCTCCATTACCGAATACTCCAACATAAAGAGAAAGTCTATCGATGGGAAATTCTGCAATTTTCCTTCAGTCTTGCGTAATATAATGTGCATTGTTCTCTCTTATACACAACATTGCGCGTAACAGGTAGCTTCAGAATTCTAGAAAAAAAACGGAAGAAGAAAAGACAACAACGATGCGGAACGAGGTTGTATGTATGCTTTGCCGGAAAAAGACTATATGGAGAGAGAAACAAGAAGATCTACGATGAGGATGAAACGATGAGAGAAAGGAATGTGGAGTCATTTAAAAACTGTCGTGTTCGTGTAATATGGGTATAGCAGTGTTTAAATTTGGTTCCATGCTTTCACTTTCATTTTGCTACTGCCTTTTCTGTTGCTGCTTGCTGTTGATTTTCTTGTTATTTCTCTTATTTGTTTGTTCTCTGTTCTCTTTCTTTCCTTCAGTTCAAATAATTTTAAAGTAAAATAGATGACTGCATTTACTACCATGGAATGGTGGAGTTTAAGAGAGAGAGAGAGAGAGAAGCAAAAAAGTTGTTGTTCTAGACAAGTTTTAGTTTAACACGCAATACAAGAAAAAGGGATAAAAACACTTATCCCAAGTTCCAACGAGCAGCAAACAATCTATTGTTGAATGTTGAATGACCCGAATGAATCACGGGTCCCTGTCATCATCAGCTTCAGAATTCCTGGATGGTACTGGAAGGATCCACATAGACAATAGACAAAGATACTACGGCGAGTAAACTGTTATTAAAGTTTATGCTCTCTTTCTCCATAGAGCCAAATCTCTTTTTTTTATTTCTATCTTTAGCAAAGCGAAGGTCAGAGTTCATCTTAAAAAGATAAATCTAAAATGAGCTACATTTAGAAGCAACTATAACTACTGTTAATTTTTTGAGAAATTTTGCTGCACCTCTGCTAAAAAGCGGAAAATTACTTTGTAAATGCTGAATATTTTTTGTACAACTGGAATTCTTATGTGTGCAGTGCAGTGCAGTACGAGTATGTATGTCTGCCAACGTTTTCTTTATCCTCCCTCCTTTTTGCAATATAGATAATTGCAGTTTTGTGTTGTAGTGTTAGCAAGCACTCTCATTAATTTGGAAGCTCAGTTATTTATCTGGGTAATTTTATGCTGTTGTTGTTGCTCTACTTTTTGTATTGTATTGATGACATGTTATTTGCACCATTGTCAGAATTCAGAATAGCCAGAAAAGAGCTAATATTTGTCAACAATATAGGTACTGAAGGCTAGAGACAGAAAATGCTGAAATGTTTAGCTAATTCTTTCTTTTTAGTGTAGATGGATGATACGTATATCCAATTATGAAGATGTGTTTGTGTTATGTCCTTCTTGATTAATGATAATAATGCAACAAAACTTTAGCTTTTCTCTGAATGTTTTTTTACAGTTGTAGTAATTTTAAGGATTTCAGACATTAGTGAGTGAGGGAGGGCCAAATTGCATTTTTTGGAATTCGATAATGATGATTCAATTATCATTTCATGTCAGCCTCGTTAAAGATTCATTTCACTTGCACTCGCATCAGAAGAGCATCATCGTTAGCACTTTTTATTTAGATATGCCACTGTTATAGTAAGTGGCAGAGCTGATTGTGAGTAAAATTTCTTTAAATGTATTTATACGGAAATATAAAGACTATATAAGTGAGTGAAAATCTCAAGTATCTTTTACTACTTAAACAATAATTGACTAGAGCAAAAGCCTCGTAAAAGACTCTTATGCAGTAGTAACTAAACTACAAATTGCTCTTCCAACCATTCCAATACCACTTTCCTACACCATTTAATCATCCAGAAAAAACAATACCCTCCACATTATCTTGCCTCATTACCTCCTTCCTTATTACTTACTAGCTAACTAAGTAGTTATAAACACATAAGTGCACTTTCACTCTCTGCTTCTTTTCTTCTCTACATTCAGTCTGCTCTTACTCTTGCATAAGAAAATTACTTATTATGTGGAGTGGAGGTAGCATGCATAAAACACTTGATGATGATGATGAAGCGTTTTCTCTTTCTTTGCGGTTTATGTTACCATTTATTTTTACGCACGAGCAAATTTTAGTAAACTTAACCTACTGGAGAAAAGTTTGTTTACGAAATAAGTAATAACGAATGAATGCGTACAATACAATATTGCTGCTAAATCATCGAAAACGTTTCTTTGTAATCAACTAAAGCAACTTGCAAGTAAATACTAAACACTAGTAAAGCAGTAGCGTACATATTATTATGTAATACTACAAAACTCCGTTTCTTAGTCAATCTAATCATCATTCCCAAAGAAAACTACCTCAAAGCATTAGATAAGCAAACTCAAAGTGATGATTTTTTTCTTCTTCTTCTATTATTACTAAATGCGTAATACCAGTACCATTTTTCTGAAAGGTTATTTCATGGATGGGCTATTATATTCTTATTATTGGGGCATGGCGTGGCGGCCTAAATACAGAGATATGTTTAGGTATCTGGCACACAACAAGAGAAAGTAAAACGAAAGATACTCAAAAAAACGTATTATTCAAGAACAAACAAACAGATTGTGTACATATGTATTATGTTGTGAAGTGATGTAGCCTAAAAATAGAAGTGGCTGTGCTGTGCACTTTGTTTAAATCTTTTTCCCAATCTAGAAGCATAAAAATAGACTTTATAAAACCACTTTACTCCCTTTCTTAATGTCCTGTACTTAGCTACTAGTTTCTGGCTACACTGCTGACTTGCATTTTAACTGGAATAGAAGAAGAAGAAGTAAATGCGCCATGTCGTTTCCCCCGTAGTACTCACTTCACTCCAATAAAATGATGATCCCATTATGACTATGGGACCTCTCTCTCTCTCTGCCCCACCATTGTTTAGAGATTTGTTTGTGTCTGCTGATGTTGTTCGAATAAAGCTTTTATTTTCTGTAGTATATTTATTTTTTGTATTTCTCCATGCCTATCTTGATTTTACTCCCATTTGACCATCATCATCATCATTTCATTCACCACCACCAAAAAGGACTGAAGATTTGATCCTGTTTATCTTTGTCTATGGAACTTCCTTATAATTGTGTGTGTGTGTGTGTGTGTGTGTGTCACAATGACGAGTCATTATGACGATTGAGCGCTGCGTATCTGTCTACTTCAACAACAATGGATGCCCCTATGTAATACAGTCGAAAAAGAAAATAGAGAAAACTCTTTCTTTCTCTTCCTGTTCAGATTTCTCTGTCTCCGGTGATATTTTTTTTCTTATTTCAGTACTAAACTAACTCAAATATTTATTGCTCGTAAGAACATGGTACGTACAAATATGTACGCATTGCGTGTTTCTTCCTCCTCCTCCTTCTTCTTTCTCTCCTGTCCTAAAAAGGCCTAAGTCTAAAAAAGGCTTCACGCTGCTGCTAGCCAGCAGGAAAAAATGACAAAAATTGCTCACGTGGGAAAACAGGTCATTAGTCCGGATGAGTAGACAAAAAAACTAAGTCTTATGAGAGAGTATGAGGCATGAGCATCACAAGTTAAGAAACCTTATCTATTCGATTTGATACGATATCACTATTCACCACCACATAAAAAACTTTTTTTCCGCTTTTTACACATCATTTGAATCAAACCTTTCATGGTCTATTATTTGGTGAAGAAAAGTTTATATACGCTCCATTCAATCCTTTTTTATGAAAGCCACCACGAAACCAAAACAATGATGAAACTTAAAGCTAAAACCTCAGAAAAATTTTCTCTGGAGCTGCTGCTGCTGCTCTATTGTAAAAGTAAAAATAAGGAAAAAGGAAATCTGAAAAGGAAAATCAATGCAATTTTCTTCTTCTTCTTCTCTGAATTCAACTCAACTTACCATGAATTTTGGCCGGGCCCCAATGTTGTTGAGATCTTGGAGGGGTATGCCTCCATTCCGAAGTGTACAGTAGCCAGGAAGCCCCCCAGGGGTAACACGAGCTGGAGACGTATCAATCGTCGATATGTGTTGCTGACGTTTGCGATAATACTCCACTTCATCTGAGTCTGCAAAATAAGAAAAACGAAAGATTTTACAAAAATAGTTGCCGAAACTTGTAAATAGGTACAAACATAATACAACGAATTAATGATAATAAGACTCATTCATATCTACGTTAAGCAAACATACGATTATACAGAAAAAAATAAGTTGGTCAAGGAATCTTACAAACAAAAAAGTAGGCTAAGATTCTAGAATAGTTGTTCTGTTCTTTATTCTCTGGACTCTAAAAAAAATTTTTTCTTTTCTCTTCTTCCTCTTCTTCTCTTTGGATCAAATTCTAGCTGTGCTTCGAGATACGTTGTGATTTTGTAGTAGCAAGCAAATATACGTAAACGGTTTCTCTTTTATTCTTGCAAGCGCAGTTTTATTTTCACTTTTATTTCTCTAATTTTTTAGCCTCTTCCCTCCAACTTCAATGATGCTCTATTGCAATGGTATTTTCTAAACTATACTACTTTTTTTTTACTTTTTCTTTTTCGATCTACTGCTACTAATCTGTAATACTAATGCTGGCCTTGTTTGTTTGTTTGAGAAGAAGTTTTGCTACGTTTCAAAATCATCCACAGAGGTAAACCGTACACTCTCAGTCCTTACAAAACATTGATCATCATTATCATCGTCAGCAACATCCAAGGCCCAAGCACCCAACTTAATTAGCCCAATCAAAGCTACCACTCCCCTGCTGTCAGGAGAGATGTGAAGGAAGGAAAAGTTCGAAAGCTATTATCTCCAAGTAAAATGAATTAAAGGGGCAGAGAGAAAACACTGCCATTTTTTGTTAGAAAAAATAAGAGACTTGATCCTATTTCCCCATACAAACACAGGTAAAGAGATATCAAAATAGGTACCTATAAGCAAGTAAGTGTAAGCCTACATATAAGATAAGGATACATTTAGCAAATAAAAGAGAAAGAGTTTTTACTAAAACTCGGCTTTTATTCTTTAATTTCTTTATTTCCTGTTAGTATAACACGGCCGCGGCCCAGTTTTTTCAAACAATGTGATCAACATGAGTGAACTATCTTCTGCATTGCAGCAGCCCTACATTTCTTTTACTGATGTAATGGTAGAAAAGTGACTTGTCCGGAGTGACAGTGGCTGTAATAATAACAATAACGTGAATAAAGACGAGTCGTATCCATCCTAGCAGGGAAAGTATAATCGTACATACATACAGAGAGAATAGAGAGCTTTGGAGATATTGATTAGAAAAACTGGGAATGACTTCGTTTGACAAATTTCATTCTAACTGCCCCACTTATATTACTGATATGCTGCTGTGCTGCTTTAGTAGCGATAAGTACTTATTTTAGTAAATGACAATCGAAGGCTTTTCACTAGATGAGATGAGAATGGCGGTACATAATATAAATAAATGGAAGAATAGAGGACCGGTTGTCCAGAAAATAAAAATGCACAATCACACTTTGCGCGCCAAGGGTTACTTAAGAATTGTGCTTTGTATAAGCACTTATCTCTACCAAATGAACGACAAAAATGACAAGGACGAATGGACGCCAGCCGTGTGTAGCCGCTTTTTTTATTTACAATCAGAGAAACGCATTTGCTTGTGATTTCAAAATAATTCTTACATTGTTAGGCTACATGAGTTTTCTTGATCTACGGCACTCTACACAAGCCGTCAGCAGATTTTTTTATTTTCGGCATCACAAAACGGTAAGGAAAAAATTCTTTGTTTATAATTTCTAACAATTTTATTTATCCAGACAGAAAAAAGGCATTAGAAGATGTTCACCTTCCTTTTGATTGTTGCTGTTGCTGCTGTGGCTATTTTTCTATTATTAGGAGCTGCAGCCTTGATTACTTAAATCTTTAGAGGTTGTATTTGTATTCTTCTTAAAAATGTCTTGTCTTTTACAGGTACTCACTCCTTTACTACTACTACAGATGTTCATATTTTTCTCTTCACATTTTTTAAACATCATGACTTTTAAAAATCCCTCGAGAGAATCAAGCAAACTACTCGAACGTGCTGCGTATTTTTAATACTACTTATATTTACTAAAAGAAAGAAAAACTTTTAGTTTAGCTGAAGACTATGAACTGATGCTGTACTGTCTTAATAAATGAGACTTTTTTTTCTTTTATAATAATACGTCCATGTCCGCGCAATATTATCTCGTTAATGGTACTACTACTTGTGCTGTGCTGCGTCACTAGTTCGGTTCAGCCAGTCACTTACATTAGAAATTACTAGATCAAGAGGAGAGAAAGAGAAAGACAAAACAGGCAGATTTGATTTTTGCAGCAGGTAAAAGTAAAATTAAAGAGCCTTCCTCTTATTCTCCTCCTCTAAAAACTCTTCCGTTTTTGCTTTTTCTTACTCGAAAAAATGACCATATGGATTGTTTGTTGTTGGCAACCCTTAAAAACAGACACAGATGGGCTTTTTTTTAGCTTTTCTTTTGTATAGTATCCACACTATACACGTATAATAAAGTAAGTAACCAACCTCTATCTATTAATACTAAAATACCTGCCAGCCTAACCACCACCGTCTTTTTATAGATAGCTAGGTAGGTTTGGGTAAGTACTTTCTTTCTTTCGTAGTAGGTCTTGCTCTTCAATACTTTCCCGGTTGGAGATGTAGTGATGGTGAAAAAAGTATTAAGATGAAACCTACTTTTAAGACTTTTTTTTGAAGAACAAATTCAATATAAAATGATTTTAAGATCAGGGCAATTTGGGCGTCCTG
>JAHZNJ010000984.1:0-11129 GCA_027744475.1 Lepidocyrtus cf. sotoi NNG-2020 | reverse complement strand
TAAAACAACATTTTGTTGGGAAACTATGCAGAAGGAGGATAATATGCAACTTGGTTAAAAAAAAGTGTTTCCTTATAAAGAGGAACCAGAAGAAGTAGAGAGAGGAAACAACTAAGATTTCTTTCCAATAACTTTTTCACTGGTGCTGCTGCTGCTGCTATTTCGCTATTCACAAAACAACACACGAATAGATTTCATTGATCAAGACAGACAAGAAAGTGGAATCGATGGACAAGCAAGCCGTGCATTCTGTGGAGTCTTTTTTCCTTCTTTTTTCCTTACAGATAGAGTTTTTCTTCTTACTCGGCTCGGCGCACTATTTCCTTAAATACAAACAAAATTTTACTTTTATGTATTTTACTCACTCCAAGAAAACGGAAAAGGAAGAAGGGTATGAGTAAGAATTAGAAGAGTAAAAGAAGGAACTTCTGTTTCTTTTTCTTCTTCTTATGGTAAAGTAAAATTCGGATGCAATGCAAGAAAAGAAAACAGTGAAGAAGGGAATCGATTACATCTTCCATTTTTTCTTTCGTTCGTACTTACTTTCGGTCTTTTTTCTTCTTGAGTGTCTCCCTTTCCCCTCCTATAAATATAAAAAAACTTTTTATTTTGACTCACTCACTCGAGTAAGAAAACGGAAAAGAACAAAATACTTTATTCTAATAAGAGGAAACTGCATTTCACTTAGGCAAGAAAGGAGACTCTAATATATTCCATGTGTCTAGTATTTCGAACTCTTTTCTTTGGTTTTTATGTCTTCCCTGAAGAATAAGCTTTTGCCACGGCCGCCACTATCACATATTCTTAAACTTACTATTAGGGAGCATCCTTACGTAACTTTTTTTTTAAAAAAAGTTCTTTACTTTAAAAAATTGCATTGAGCGGAGTTTTTTCAAGTACCTACTACCAAAAAACGAAGAATCAATATTGGGAGCACATAAGAGTATTTTTATAGATTTTCTCCCTTTATCTCATTCCTTGCATATCGAGCAGTTATTTCTCGTTAGAAATGGACTAAAAAAGTAAAAGTAAAGCGGATGAGTAAGAAGAACGAAATAAGAATAAGACGTTCGAAGGTAGAAGTAAGTAGCAGAGGATATCTTTGAATGAGAGAGGAGAAGTGAATTGCTTTTATCCACAGGGAATATTTCCCGTTGGAAACAAGGACGAAATGCAAGAAGAAAGAAAGTATAGCTTCTGCTGAATCAAATTTCAGGTTCATGGGCACCAATAATACCAATAATGTTTTATTTTACTCTGATTCTTTCTCTGCAAATAGCAGCTACTCCAATTCCTCTTGGAAATGGAAGAAGGGACAAATAAGACGGATGAGGGATGGAAGTTACTCCCACGTTTATCAGAACAACCATTGCTTCGAAAAATGAATAAAAATCTTTTTATGATGTTATTCAATCTTGGGTCGGAAGTTTATATGCATTTTGAAAAATAAGATCCGGCTTCAATTTTCAAGAGATTTTGATTTTTACTAATTTCGTTCTTATTGTGTATTTGAAGTAAGTTGATTTCCCTGGTTAACAGTAAAATGATATAAATGAAAGTATTTTATTCATTGTAAAGTGAAGATAAATCAAAAATGTTTCAAATAGTTTCAATGCCATTCATATGCATCGTATTTGCAATAAGAGCATATTTTTCAACCCTTCGCTTTGTCGATCATTCCCCTCCAAAACTCATCAAATTGAATAAATATTGAAATTGTTGAAATATTTTTTAAAAGTTGATTGCTTAAAAAGAAAACAGCTTTAAATTCGAATAAGTAAATAAGTTGGGGGTCACAACACGTTATAGCAGACAAAATGCAACACAGCATACTATTTCCACGAAACCGCATACTTTCCTCCAATACAGCTTCCTTCCTCTCTTTTTTCCACCACTGCTGCTCAAACAAACTCGAGAAAAGTTTATTTTTTCCTTCCACAAAATAATAAACTTCGAATTTTTCTTGGAGTGCTGCTGTTCTGCTGAAGTTGTTATTGTGAACCGCAGCAGCAGTCAATCCGCATAGTGAGTAAATATTGCATAAATCAAAATATAAAGGAAGCACGCATGCAGCAAAATTAGAGTGCTGCTGTTCTGCTGAAGTTGTTATTGTGAACCGCAGCAGCAGTCAATCCGCATAGTGAGTAAATATTGCATAAATCAAAATATAAAGGAAGCACGCATGCAGCAAAAAGAAAACTTTCGTCTTCTTACGGAAAAGTAGAATGGCCGCCTCAAGCGTTTTGTAAACTTCTTCAAAATTTATAGTGCTCTCCTTTTCTTCCTAATCAAGGAATCTACCTACCCTACCTAATTTTAGCTTTTGCATTGCGTCTTCTTCTTCTCATTCATTCGCTTTAAAACTTCCTGCTTGGGATTTGTATTATTTTTTGACCTCTGATTACATCTTCTTCGTCTAGAACTTTTCCAAAGTTTCTTCTTCTTTTTCTTCTGCCTCTTTCCCCAGTTTGGTCTCACTCTCTGCTTAAAAATTAGCATAAAATGTAAAAGCTTATCCAAATCCCTACTTCACTTCATCTTTTACCCTAACCAGCCCACACAATCCATTCCATTTGAAGAAAAACATTATGCATGATGATTTCCTATTCTTTCCTGACTGAGGAGTTTGAGTTAGCTCTGGGGAAGAATCGCAAACAAATACAAAATAAACAAAAAAGACCCGTACCACCACTGCCACAGTCATCATCATCGTCATCATCAACAGTTGAAGTTAAAACTAGAAGCGTGAAACTTCAAAAAGGAGCCGAAAAATAAATTCATGCAAAGTATTGCATTAAAGAAAACACCACTGCATTTAAATGAAGGTGTCATGAAGGAATATCTGGAGCTCTCTCTCGTGAAAGTGTGGAGAGGGAACAACAAAAGTCGGTGAATGAATGAGAAGTGAAAGAAAAAGAAAAACGTAAAAAGGGAATATGGTTCCACCTCTTACATGCTGAATGGATAGATTGAAAAGTTGAAAGTTGTGTGAAAATATCCAAATTTATATTTTTTTATGTTGCCGTTGTTAGAAGAGCTGTAGCCTCAGCTTCGGGCAGGCGATTCCCATCTATACTCCTTCATTAGCATTCTATTCATGAATTTAATTCTCTTCCGCGAGGAAGAATGAAAGAGAGAGAGAGAGATAGTAAGAGAAGAAAAAGCGTAGCCAAGCCCAGACAACGACGACGTCTCCTTTCTCTCTCTTCTTTTCTGACTCCAGCTTGATTCATTCATTAGCTGTGTATTGAATTTGAAATAATGTCAGAGAGCAGCAGCAGTAGTGGAGGAGGAAAAGAAGGCTAATAGGAGACAGCTTTATCATATATATTTTTGTCCCTCCTTTGGGGAGAAAGTCTCGTCGGCATTGCATTTTGCTTGTTACTTTTTTTATTTAACCCTTTTTGTATTCTTTAGGCAGAAGCAGCAACAGCAGCAACAAGATTCACAATATTTGATGGTGACGATGACAGTTACAGTAACGACTCTCTAGCTTCATTCCATTCTCTTCTTCTTTTCCTTCAGCGAGTAGCAGCAGCAGCTCGGCTTAATTCACTGAATAAATCGTCAAGAAATGGGAATTTGAATTTGCTTAGTTAAACATACACATTTCTATTTTTAGTCTTTATCATTTCCTCATTTTCATTCGTATGCGACTAGGACGGACGGGGACGACGAAGGATTTGAATTGCCTTTTTAACACTTTTCTATTCAGATTTTCAAAAACGGTGCAGCAGCAGAAGCATCGGTTATAGCCAAATCTAACCTATAGAATATGACTATTGTATAGACATAGTGATGATGATGTCCCGTCGTGAGTTGACTTTTAAAGAATGACGTTGAATGAAATGAAATCGGTATTAATGTATCACTGGAAGACAAAGTTGGAAATGAACAACTTTAAGTGAAAGTGAATGAATGAGGTTAAAATAAGCAAAAAGAATTCGCCTTTCTGATTTGGAAAGTAAATCATGGCTGGAGAAAAGGAGGAAACAGACAGAGAGGAAGTCGGAAAACGCAATTTAAGCAAGGCAAGGAGAAAAGAGACAGAACTTGAAAGAAGAAAGTTAGAGCTGTTTTCCACTCTCCTCCGAATATAAATCTACACATTTATCAATTTCTTCGTTCCAAAAATCTCATTTCTTAGGAAATTGCATCATTCATTCCTTTATTAAAGAGCAGAGAAGAATGATGGTTCAGTTCAGGCATTGAGAATGTNAAAAGAGACAGAACTTGAAAGAAGAAAGTTAGAGCTGTTTTCCACTCTCCTCCGAATATAAATCTACACATTTATCAATTTCTTCGTTCCAAAAATTTCATTTCTTAGGAAATTGCATCATTCATTCCTTTATTAAAGAGCAGAGAAGAATGATGGTTCAGTTCAGGCATTGAGAATGTATGTTGTATGTTATGTAGAGTAGAAAGCTTAGCATTTAGATTTAGAAGAAAAATGGATCTGAAAAACTCCGCTAGTATTGGTTAATATTTTATGCAAACTGTGTGCAGATAATCAGTCAACCTATCCTAATGAATTGATATGTACATGTATCTAGAACTAAAAAGTAAGAAGGTTTGATTAAAATGCAATCCTCAGAGGCTCCCTCCCTAGAGCTTACAGATATATTATTTAAGCTAAAGCATGTCGCAAAATCTTAATTACTATTATTCTGTCTCTGATTTACAAACTTTAATTGGATTTTTAGCAAATTCATAGATGCGTGATGATGAAATCGCAAAAGACGCTACTGCCTTATCGTAATTTTGATTTAAAAATTCTCGTATTGATTGTACATTTTACTTTATTACGATGTATTCCATACTGTGTCCCATACAGAAATAAATTAACTACTAACTGTCATAGTTTTAAAGTCTTCTGTAAATATTAATTAATTAGTAGTTAGTTATTATGATTTCCCAATTGTCACATATCACCAGCGGCAGGGGAAGCTGGGATGATCTGCTTTATTCTACTTTGTATTCCAATGAGTCCTTGAATTAAATCTGTCATGTCGCAGCATCCCATTTCCACTGCATCCCAATTCTTATCAACCACTTCAAACTCTGTTTGTAATTGTGCCAGCCGTTCTTTAAGGATATCATTCTCTTTCTTGACCTCCTCCGCCTTTTCAACTTCCATTTTGAGAAAACCAATCTCCTCATTCCTATTTTCCAGCACGTGTTCCGTTTCTTGATTTTGCATTTTAAATTCTTCAATTTGTTCTTTTAAGGAAGTCTCCGTTTCTTCAAGGGTTTTGATTTGCTCCTGCTTCGATTCAAGCTGTGACTTAAACTCATCAGCTTCTTCTTTAAGGTCTGAAGCTTCCTTCTTCAGTTTTTCAATTTCTACAGTCTTCCGTTGCAGAGCATCGTGCATCGTGTTAACTGTTGTTCTCATCGAGTGTAGCTCAATCTCTAACTGCTTCACCTTCAACACCTCCCTCTGATACTGAAGATTTTCTAGGGCAAGCTTAGCCATTGGAGATGTGGTCATTTGGTCAATTTCGTGTTCGTAATTACCATTGCCACCGCCACCACCAGGACCTCTGTTAGCAGCAGCATTAATATGGGCGTTTAGATCGATGGTACTGTCAACGACGTGGACTGTTCTTGGAGGATCATCGTAATTTCGCCCCATCATTCCCATCCCACCTTCATTGAGCCAAGGTATCGATGTAGAAGAGCTATCTCCTCCTCCTACAGGCCCTCCATGCAAGTCCGGATCTGGTGGAGGTCCTAAATTACACGTACTAATTTTATTCTTTGCCTCTTCGCCTGTCAAAGAAACGGCACTGTGAGCTGGTGGGGGAAGTGGGAGATTATCTTCTAAAGTCTTTGCTGCTTTGACAATCTTGTCGAACCATTCTCCAAACTGGTCTAGGATTTCACTATTGGGGAATCCAAGTCCGTAAATTGTACGCAGTTTAGTATCCGACCAAAGTCCGAACGTGGCGGAGGTTTTGATAAAGTTCATGGAGGGAAATATTGTGCTGTTCACAACTAAATCCTTCTTGTCATAGCTTATAATCCGATAGACAGACCGATGCTTGTCAAAGTAAAATGAGACTGGAACGGGGACAGACGACGATGGAAGCCAAAATGTTTTGTTGTTGGGATTCATTGTGTAAACCTTCGCAAAAGATGTAAAAATTGCTGTTGCTGGATCGTCCGTCATAATTAAATGCGCATCCCTATTAAAAATTAAAAATAAATCAAAATGTTTAAATTGATTTGTAAGCAAATGTTTAGTCAAAACTACAACTAACATCAAGTGACCATAAATATTTTTTTTACAAATGTTTAAATTAATTTACTTTTGATTGCATGGTTGATCAGAGCTACCCATCATGGCGGAATACATAAAAAGCACGGTAGTGGAATAATCGGACGGACCCTACTACCCAACACTGACCTTCAACTAATTGGGCTGTGTCTACTGTTAAACTATGATCGATGGGTCAGCGCAAGCTTCTTGTTACAAACAGCGTCTTTAACATCAAGTTCTTCTTGAAAGTTCAAATCTACAAAAATTATCTGATGTTTTAAGTGGCCAATAGTTACTCTAAACAATTTTTTTCTATTGCTTCAGCAACAAAGCTACTTGTTATAAGATAAGTCCTACTATGTAGTTAGTTGGTTTTACGTCATAATGATTGATGAGCCATTACGCACATTTTCAATTTGCGTAATAAAAACAACGTTGGTAATTTTTTAAGACAGTATTTTAATTTAATGTAAAGGTTTATAATAATCGTAACGATCTACATACACTGCATAAGGACCATACAATACGTACGGATGTTTTAATAATTAGAAGAAAACTAAACATCGAAACATCTAATTAAAATTAAATAACCGTCTAACATAAATGTGAATTTCTAGTAAAACCTTCGATCATAGATTAACGTAATATTATCGGAAATACATTCTTTTCAAGATTATTAAAGTGTAAGAACACGTAACGCAAAAATACAAATTAGAATACAATATGTACCTAATCCATTTCATTGAGTAGTACCTTATTAAGAAAATTCGATACTGATTTCGAGCTTTCAAGCATCCTAATATTAATATTCCAAACCATTCATCATAATTCAATCGTACATCGTATCAAATGTCATATCCTTCACGAATTATCGGGAAGATGATGATGAAGACCGTTCATAGCGTCTTCGTCGAGGTGGTGATGCACGTCTTGGGCGTGGTGGTGAACGACGACCACGATACGGTGACCTTGGTCTTGGAGACCAACCTAAGAGCCAGATAAAAAGTTTAGTAATGTTCGATTAATTAATTTTACAATCGCTAAGTAGACAATGAAATGATCGTCTCTAATATAAATAATATACTGAATTATTTTTACCTCGTCTTCTATTACGAGCAAATGGTGGTGGTGATCTACGTGGTGGCCTGGTAGCCATTTGTGGTCTGATATTTAAGAGCATCTGAAACAGTTTTAGAAATAATGTAAATCGTAGTATTATTAGTATTATTACATCATTACATGATACTATTAGTAATCCAAAAGGAATTTCTTGCAGTTGAAGTAAAATTAACTCTCTAATCTTAATGGTTACTTACTTTTATAGTTCCAAAACAAGAAAATATTTCCTGAAGATGATCTTTTGTAACATTTCTTGTCAATCTTCCAACATGAATTTTGGTCGGTCTTGGGGTCGGGCTACGTTCTCGCTTTGGTGGCGTGCGTCCTAAAATCAAACAATTCAAGTTTTTACTGATTATTAATAATACGTTACATTCTTCAATAATCCCAAATTGATTAGTTGTTATTATGTCATTCAAGTTGCTTACGAGAGTCCCTGTCTTTTCTTGGAGATCTAGACCTAGATCGAGATTTCCTTGGTGAGCGGCTTCTACCCCTTCTTGCCGCGGGAGATGACTTAGGAGACCTACCACCTCGTCTTGGGGACTTTGGAGATCTTCGCCGTGGTGACCTTGATGCGCGACGAGGAGGACTCCTTGCACGATCCCTGTCCTTGTCTCTTTCACTCTTGTCTCCTCGGTCACGTTCCCTTTCCTTCTCTCGCTTATCTGCTGCAGGTTCGATTGCCTTGGGAGATCTAAATCATGTGAACAATATTAAATGTTATTTATTATATTTGGATATTGGATGACAAAATGATGAATGAAACGCATTGTATTTTCTGAGTAAACAGAAAGTGACAAAACTAACCGAGACGTGGATTTTGCCTTAGGACTTTTTCTCTCAGTTCCCTTATTATCTCTTCCCCGCCGAGGTTGAGGAGAACCAGAGGAGGATGATGATGAAGATGAGCTACTAGAAGATCCAGAAGACGAGGATCCCGACGACGAAGAAGATGATGAAGAGCTCGAAGATGACGAGCTAGATGAACTAGAAGATCGTCGATCCCTTCTCCGATCGTCGTCCTTCTTGGAAGGCCGAGCCCTATAGAAATTAAAAATCACAACTTATAAAAATCCACTTCTTAATGTACAAAGAATGTAATTCAAATGTACTTAAATTATAATTACAAACTTTTGAAACTTTGATATCAATTTACATTTTATTTAAACTTCGTTGCTTTTTAGTTAGAGTTCTCTCAAACCAAATGCCAATCCCTCGGATTCAAGCTTCACTTAGAGCCCGAATTTCCACCACCTGTCACCTGTGCTTCGTTTCTGTAATGTGTAATGTAAATCAAATCACAACAATGATTTTTGTAAAGTAAACAATCAAACAGAAGCTGCAGCTGCACACATTTACCAAAAATGCTTTGAACTCAACAACTTATGGATTTAATTTAATTGAATCAAGTTAACTTTAATTTTAAATTACCAATTTAACTAACGGAATGTTTATTTCTCTGATGTAAAATCCATTTGTCTCACAACAAAAAACAAAACAGTTAGTCTGCAGTTAGTCTTTAGTCTTATCCTATTTTCTATTCTATTTACCAAAGATAAAACGTAGTCAATCCACCTTCATTTGTCTTTTTACGTGTATTGTAATGCCGGGCTGTGTCTCTGGTAAAAATAGTAGTAAGAAAAGCAAACAAACGAAACAAACAACCCAAATCCAAAGCAAGCCAAGTTTGAACTCAAATGCATTCCCTCGAAAGTTGACCGTCCCTATGAGCCTGTTCGGGGAGTCGTGCAACATTGAGCAAAGGAATGAATGCTATGCCTTTGCCTATACCATACTGCGTGCCATTTTTACTATTATGCTGATGCTGGACGATAAAATTACAGAAGCAAGTGACAGCACGCAGCTATAAGACGAAACGCAGAAAAGGATTTTTCGAAGCTCTATCTAAAGGCAAGGCAAAATCAACGAGAGGAAGAATCGAATGATGAATGACATGCGTAATAATACATTCATGCAAATGACGTGATGAGAATGAAAATTTTGGATTATGCGATAAGTTTTATCTTTATTCAAATTTAGGAAAAGAAACTTTGGCAATAAAAAATTATCTATAAGGAACGCTGTAGCTAAAGAAAGCGCACAAATTTTGCAAAGCCGTAAAAATTTGACATAATATGGTATTGTCGTATTCTCTCCTTCCTGCATTTAAATAAAATTGATATTGATAGGTAGGTTTTCTTTACGTTACGTTTATCGGATTGGGGTAGGATAATAATGAGTAAAAATAGAGTACCACTTTATAGTTTGTTCAATTTTTCAACAGAAATTATTTCTTAAAACTGTTTGCCCGAAGAGGTAAATACAAACGAGCTGTTCATATTGTTTAACGATTTAATTCTTCAGCTTTTGATTCTTGATTGTACGTACTAATATAAACAGTTTCTTTCTTTAAAAAAGCTGTCATTTTGTTTACTGCAGCAAAAAATCGACTTGAATGATATCTGAATGATTTCGAATCATAAAAGCATTTCTAATGTTGATTTATTATTTTGCAGATCTAATTTTCAAAAGCCATTGTATTTTCTGGTTACTTTTTAAAACTTCCTTTTTCTTATTGTAAGACCAAAAACCAAGTTTACAAAATCACTAAAATGCTACTTCTCATTCGAAAAAAATTGAACACACGCACGCACTGCTATACTACTGCCACTACAATTTAACAGTCACCTATGCTTAACACGCCTACGCATCTTTCTTCTTCCTTTTTATCTACAGCTTTAGCTTCTTTTCTTCGTTAATTCGTTATTCAACCTCCCATCATGACATAAAGCATGGCAATAAATAGCCCATCACACAAACAAAATTAGCAAATTAAGCAAGCATTTCCCTGTTGTTAGTTTTTCGCATTTCCTTAATTGCATGGAAGGGTTTGAAACATTTCTGTTACGTACCTATATGTTGTAGTTTGTAGTGAGAGTGAGTGAATGAATATAATAAATATTTGCTGAGAGACCATTCAGCAATTTACGTCCCCCATTATTCGTAATTTAGTTCAAGAAAAGAGTGGAGATTTTAGGGTTGGGCGACAATTTTTCGTTGCAATTTAAAAAAAAAGATTAAATCACACTTGTGTGTGTAGTGTATAGTTGTGTACATGGGTGGAAGTGGGTAGAAGACAGAAGAAAAGGTAATAATTTGCCTTTTTGTATTAAATCAGGTCTTTAAATTTGATGTTTTTTGAATGACGTGACGTGATGTTCATCGTTGATTTTATCATTATGTTCAATTCATACCACTTCATCAGCACTTTTCGTAAAATTGATTGGTCACTCTGTCCCAGAACATATTTGTAACACTTGCATTATATATATTTATATTTATTCTTCCTATTTGTCAACGTTGACATCATTGCATATGAAATGAAAATGATTACCTTCTCCCGAACTTGGCTTCAATCTTGATACAACAACACTACCACCACCTCCACTTCCTTTGAATAATACAGATTTTACATTATTTAATCCATTCACTCCTCCACTCCACAACAGTCTCATCGCAGCAGCCGCCCGTATATTATTATATCCTCCACCGATCCGCCCTACTTAACTCGATTTAGTTTTAATATATTTGCTTGTCCTTCGCTACACATAAGAGCTTTTTCTTCTACTTCTTCAGTGTCATCAGCCCCATTTTTAATGCAATGTAATCATCTATTATAATTCAAGTAATCCGCTGACTTATATAAAATATCGGTATTTTATTCCACTTATTCTTCATCATCTTC
>JAHZNJ010000983.1:0-13272 GCA_027744475.1 Lepidocyrtus cf. sotoi NNG-2020 | reverse complement strand
GAAAATAAAAAGAAGAAGTAAAAAAGTAAAAATAAAGAAGAAATTGGTGTCATCATCTAAGAAAAATATCCTCAAATTATTATTATCCTTCTCAGCAGGATTGACTGTTTTTATAAACATACGTACGTAGGTACGTACGTACGTATGAAGAAATTCATTCTGTGATGATGATGCTGATGGCTTGCAAACATTTCGAGAAAAACAGCAAGACGAAAGTAAGGAGGGAAGGAAGGAAAGAAAAATTGGAGCAGTGGTGAAAGCAAGAGAGAAAAAATATTGCTAAACTTACTTACGGAGAGAATATTACGGAAGGGAGGAAAACCTAACGGTGCTGGAGGAGTGAGTCGTGAGAGTGAGTAGTGTAGCGTAGAAAAATAAAAACACTTTCAATATTATTATCCTCTTTTTTCTTCTTGTCATGAACACGCGATGTGTACCGAGAAATGGATATGCAACAATGTTAAATTTTTTATCCTCTCTCTTTCTCTCCCCATCTTACTTACTTATCCAGTTTCCATTCCAAGTCGTAAATTTTTTGCTGCTGCTCTGCTCCTCATGTTTTTTTCTTTCTAGAAGCTCCCTTCTTTTTTTTCTATGTGAGGCTCAACAAGTTATTTTTTGCTGCTGCTATTTCTCATTTGTTGCATTTTGTTGACTTGACTGGAAAATGCCAAAAGGCGATGGAATGGAATGCAGAAAGGGAAAAGGGATGAAATAAAGACGATGCGATGGAGGAAGTTTTTCTTTTTATTTTTATAACCAAGCAAGAGCAGCATCAGCAGCTCTCCTCTTCTCTTGTAATGTGATAGTTATGCTCTGCTGCTGACAACCCAAATTACAGAATAATCCAGGCAAAGTCTCATTTTCAGTCTCAGTCTCACTCACTCACTCACTCCACACAAGATTCCAATCTTTCTCTCTCTCTCTTTTTAAATCTCTTTCCTTATCTCTGTTTGCTGAGCTTTCGCTTTCACTTTCACTTTCAGTCTTACTCTTCTACGCAACTTCCTCTTTCCTTCGCTGTCTGACTGACTCTTTCTAGATTGGGTTATGTTATGTTATGTTCACTTCCGTTCCGTTACTTTACATCAGGAAATATCAAGAAGTCAGGAAAGTACAGGACTAAAAGAAAGAAATAAGAAGGACTAATGAAAATCAAATTAAATGAGAGAGAGAAAGATTGAACTTTGTCGTTGTCCTTTCAATCTTTCTTTCTTTCTTCTTCTTTGACCATGGCCACTACTTGGAAATCCCAGGGATTCCACAAAAAGAAATAGAAACACAAATGTGGTAGAGATTGAACGTAAAAGTAAAAGTTCTTATCAAAATCTTATCTAAAAAGCAGCAAAGCAAAGAAAGAAAGAAAAAAAACATTAAATTCTCTACTCCGGAGGAGGTTAAGCAGAAAGAAATAAATGGTTCGTTAATGAGCTTTTTTATGTAGGTAGTAGTAGTAGTTGGGTTTTTTAGGTAATCAACGAAGTTTGATGATGGGCAATGACGATGATATGATGATGATGATAATTCAAATAAAAAAACATGAAAGGTTTAATCTACATTTACTTTTTCTCTGTACTAAAGAAATCTTTCATCAGTGATTTGATTTAAGAGTAATAAAGGAAACGACAAAAGAGAAAATTAATCCGGAGGAGAAGTTATCTAACTATTTTTACTTCTGGTTACTCCTCTCGCAGTAAACTAATTTACTTTTACTTTTACTTCAAAGAATCTAAAATATGTACAAACTTCCTTTTTTATGATTAAAGGAATGTGTCAGAAAAAAAAATCTGGGCTGGAGGAAGAATCAGAAAATTTGAAAATTAATAAACCGTTTTTTTAATCCCAAAAGATTTGATTTGCCTCGGGACATAAAGTGAGTAGCTAGTAAGTACTCATCATCATCATTACAGCTCAGTTCCAATAAAAGAAAAGAAGAGAGATTAAAAAGTTTTTTGTACAGGAAATGTTAGAGTTGGGTGGGATGATGAAGATGAGCCCGAATGTTTGAAAAAGGGAAGCTAATCAAATTCGCGGAAAGAGAGAGAGAGAGAGAGAGAGAGAGAGAGAGAGAGAAAGAGAGAGAGAATAAAATGAAAATGGAAAAGTAAACGAACTATTCAGAAAATTCCTTTCAGATTATTAAACGGAGTTTTGTGATGATGTTAATGATTTGTGAGTTTAAAAGTTTGTTTGGTAATGTGAAGGAGGTTATTTTATATTTTTAATATTTAAATTCTTTCTTGAAAGTGTTTTCCCGCTAAAAATATAATATGAAATTAAATTATAAACAAATTATGCGGAGCAGTAGGAAACAAGAATATTTTCTTTTTTAGATATTATTAATTGATGAGAGAATTTTAATCGTTTGCAAAAAATTAGTTACGAATTTAGAAAGCAAAGCATTCTTTCTTTTTATAAATGCCGTGTCGTGTTTTCTCCCCCACACCATAATATTTTATCTGACATCGATCCTGACCTTCCGTGTCAGAAATATGTAAGTTTCAAGGAGAAGAGGAGGAATTACGGTTGTTGGTAGACAGAAAGTGACTTCCTTCAGTTTAGTCGTACACGTACAGATATTTCTCCTTAGAAAATAGAAGGAAATGAACGTAGAGTAGAATATATGGAAACTGTAACTGTAACTTTAACGTAACATAAATTTTCTTCGCAACAACAAACTTTGGACTGGTATATGAGGCCGTGACCTTTTCTCACTTGCTTTTCTTGACATCTGCTACTGCTTCTGCTCTTGCTTTTAGTTTAGTTAAAGGAAGGGAAGAGTAAAATAGAAAATCATTTCATTTCTCCCTTATTCTGCTCTGCTATTACAGCTGGGTCACTCATCTATCTAAGCCACTATACTCACATTCTAGTAACATTTTTTTGCTCACAGGAAGTGCAATCTGGTAATATGTTTTAGTTCTACTTCTGCTCTCCACTTTTTTGCTACTACTACTATGGCGGCGGCATAGGCTCTAGTCTGAAAATGGGAGCGTGTGAACAAAAGTTATGATGATGATGGTGGTGGTAGTGATGATGATGATGATGATGATCAGGAGTAGCAAAATAAGGCAAGATTTGTAGGTTGTTGGAGTTAAAGTTGAAGTTACTCTGGATTTCTAGAGTAAAAAAGGAGAGGGTAAAAGAGAAAGAGAGAGTTGGGACTGGAGTGCATTCATGAGAAAATTTGACATACTTTAACTCTCAACTCAACTCAACATTTCTTGCTTTCTCTCTCTCAATTTTCAGAAAAAGGAATGTATATTTTAGGTAAGGAGAAGAAGAAGGGAAGAAGAAGAAGAAAGCCACATGTTTTGAATTTCAAAGCTGACACTCTTCTGCTTGCGAGCAACTCCTCCTGTCTCTTAGCCTTCTCCACTCCTCACACATACGTTCAGAAATGAAATGCCTTTGCTTTTTACTTTTGCTCTTTACTCCAAAGCAAGAAGTACCACCACACCAGCAACACCGCCGCCGCCGCCACCATCCCCATCATCATCATCATCGCCTCTGTTGTCGTTGTGTGAGTGTGTGAGCATTAGTGGCTTCCCATATATATATTTTTTTCTCTTCTTGGATGATTCAGTTTAGAGTTACTTCATTCCATCTCAAATTGTGTTTGGAATAAACCTCAATGAATATTTTATGTTTGCTTTTTATCTTGAAAATCCTCCATAGACTACCACCGCTCCTTATCATCATCATCCACAACATCAACAACAGAACCTACAAAGCAGCAACGCTACCCTTTGCTTTGTGTGTGTGTAACCAAAAATGTCATCTGCGAATTCAGAATTCCTATGTGTTGATGATGTTGATGTTTGCTTCTTGACAAAAAAAAATGATGTGGTTTATGGAAACTCATATGAAACGAAAACGTACATACCTCCACACCTATCTACCTTAATAAGCCCAGCACATGTAGAATTTCTTTAAAGTATAGAGCAGCAGCAGCAGGTAAAACATTTCAACTCTCTGTCGTCGTCCTTCTCCTTCTTCCCTTCTCTCCTCCACTCGTCGTATTTTTTCTGTAAACAAAACTGGAAAGTAGAGCGTGTTGTTCCTTTCCCATCCTCACCACCATCATCATCATCATCATCATCTTTTCCCCAAATGCTAACCTAGCCTAAAACCCCTTTTCCACATAAAAAAAATCTCTCTCCTCCTTTGATTTTCTCTATTCCACTACTACTTCCAGTCCTCATTTAAATCACGACACTGTGAAATGAGATGTTTCCAGGAAAAGGAAACAAGTCTGACTTTGAGAGAAGAGAGAAAAGAAAGAGTCCCACATAATAATAATGTGTAGTAACATTACATTCTACATAAGTAAAGATCTACATAGCAAAAGCAAGAGCAAAGGACAGGAAATGGGGGGAAAAGAGGAAAACTTCCAAAACAAAGGAAATTTCACTTTCACTATACAACTATCCGAATGATTCGCAAAGGTTTCACTCGTATAGAAATAACCTTCTCTTCAATTTACGTATTATAGGAAACAAGTCTGACTTTGAGAGAAGAGAGAAAAGAAAAGAGTCCCACATAATAATAATGTGTAGTAACATTGCATTCTACATAAGTAAAGATCTACATAGCAAAAGCAAGAGCAAAGGACAGGAAATGGGGGAAAAGAGGAAGACTTTAGACTTCCAAAACAAAGGAAATTTCACTTTCACTATACAACCATCCGAATGATTCGCAAAGGTTTCACTCGTATAGAAATAACCTTCTCTTCAATTTACGTATTATTATTATTACAAGAGCACAGACAGTGCATAGTGGAACTGCGTAAGTAAGTGCACCTTCCTTCCCACACATTTTACCTTATCCCTATTTTCACCTTTCATTCCCTCCCTCTTTTTCTCGATATTATTAGAGCAGAATATTATCATTACTACAAAAAAGATATCCACACAGATTCGGTAATATGTATTCCGTATAAACATTCCTACTATTCTCTTCTGTTGCCTCTCATGCTTTTTTCCCTGGGGGGAACAGCTCATTAAGTGTGCACATCCAAAATCCACAGCGAGTGAGTGAGTGAGTTCCTTTCCTTTTTTTCCTTTATCTCATCGTAAATGGATGGGAGGGAGAAAGCAGATGCAGACCCTGCAATTCCACCGAATACTTGCTTGCTTTTACTACACAGACCCTTGTAAGCTCCATGATCAAGTTTTTTTTTTGCTTTTTTGTTCCTTCTCTCGAGGAATATTATCTCATTTTCTCCTACAACTTTTTACTCCGCGCTATAGTTTACTAGAACTACAATGGCATTCGTTTGCTCGCGTCCCCTTCTTCATGACAATGATCATGATATGATGTTGATGATGATCTGGTTTTGTTGGTACACTACTACTGCTTACATAACGTCAATGACGATGATATGTTTATCGCGTGATGAAGATAGTTCAGATAAAAACCGTCGCGTTGTACAGACATGAAATGGTTTGAGTCGAGCTACATAAAAAAGAAAAATAAATGTACGTAACTAACTTCTGCTGCTGAATCATGTAACAAACCAGCGAAAAACGATTCAAAGTAATCAAGATATTATATGTACACAATATACGCAACGCACAGGCACAGTCATATCTCGGTTGTCTGTAGATTTAAATTTTGTTTCCGTTTCCGATTTGAATAGGTACGTCCTTTCGTCTCCTCCAGTTTTCCTTTTTTACTCATTCCTTCATTGCAATATCACGTACATGCAAAAACAGAAATGCTTATAAGGAAATATTGAAAGATTTTTTTTTCCTTTTTGCTGAATATTTTCGCGGAATTCGTGAAAAAGTAAGTTAAGTTAAGGCAGAGCATTATTTACAGTTTGTTCAGAGAGATTGGACTAGATACAGAATTCAAAATACGGAAAGGAGAATAAAAAGAAGAAAGAATCTTCCTCGGAGACTAAACTCCAGTCAGCAGTTTCCTTGTTTGATCATAATCTACATATCTATCTAAACTTTCTCTGTCAAATACGACTCCCATCACAACACAGCAACGCAATATTTCTTAAGAAAGAAGGATTTATCTTGGAATGAAAATTATGTTCTAAAGATGGAAGAAGAAAAGAAAACTGTATTTTAGAGACTACAATTTAGGGACAAGAAGAACACGTAATAAATCCAAAGAGAAATGAAATTCATGTCAGTCCAGTCTATATCCTTTTATTATTTGTAGTTTTGTACTACTTCGAATCAAATAAAGTTGAAAAGGGACATTATTATTGTGGGATAAAGAAGAATATTATGGAATGGGACTGGGAGAGGTTGGTCGTTTGTTCAGTTCATTCTCTCTAACCCAACATATTACTATTATTATGAAGATGATAACATAAGCAACAACATTGTTATCGTCTCTTGTTCTCTCTCTCGACAGCAGTGTTTCGTTTCAGCTTAAATAAAAACTTGCCTTTGGCAAACTAAATAAACTCGGGATAATGTCATTAATAAGTTCATTTGAGAAGAAAATTTAGTTGAATAGAGAGATGGAGGGAAATGTTAAGGATGGATATATTATTATGCTTTCATGCGTTTCCTGTGCTGCTACACTTGCTTGCTGCTAGGCTGGTAGTGAGAATTGTAAAGTGGATATGCCAAGCCAAGCCAGTTCATTGTCAAAGCTTTAAAGACAGAGAGAGAGAGAGAAAAGGAGAAATGATTTCTAAAGAAGTTTTTTATATGTGTACATTATTTTGAAATGAGTGGGATCCTGAATCCTGAATGGAGACAAGAGGTCTTTTCTCTCTCTCTCTCTCTCTTTCTTTCTCTGCTGAATTACAACATGGCAGTCTCTTTCAGTCTGAGGCAGTGAAGTGTCCTCTCTCTCTGTATGTGTGGAGGGACATCCTCCAACAAGGCTACATACTGTGACTGTGATGTGAGGAGCAACAGCAGTGGAGTGGTAGTAGAGGGAGAGAGAGAAAGGGACGACGACGACGGGCACTATAAAATCCATTGAAATTATTGCATGTTCTTGTCTCTTTTATTAGTACTTGTTTTATTCCTCCTCGTAAAAATGTGAAAGGATAAGGCTGTTGCTTGCTGTTCGTTCCTGCAAGGAAAATAATTTTTGGAAGCTCAACTCTCATTATGGCTTGCTTTACAAGGATTCTTCTTCCTTCCTTCCTAAAAAAAATTATGTTATGACATCAAACTTTATAGTAGTGAGTAGTGACATGACAAGGAAAGGGAGAACAAAAACGAAGGAACCTGAGAACTGAATGAGAATGAGAAGAGATCCCTTTTTCGTCGGCCCTTTATATGCGTGTAGTAAATTATTTTTTAGTATTAAACAGTCGAAAAAAAGAGCTGTACGGGATTTTAATACGGGCTTATGAATTTATTTATTACGTAATATGTACACCGTCGTAGTCGTAATGTATTTCATATTTTAATATTAAAATCGTTGTTGTAGCGTAGCGTAGCCATCCTTCTCTATCTACCTGTCATATTTTTTTGCAAAAAAAAATAGAATTTTGTGTGCAATTTTGTAAGAACAGAGAACATTATTACTCCTTCTATACGTCAGCTCAAGGGCATAAAATACAAAATGTTAGCAGTAGAAATTTAATTCTTGCAAAAAGGAAGAGTTGCTGTTGTTGAGAGAAAATAATATTTCTTATGCAGAGTGCTTAAGTAAGCTCTACTACTCGAATCATTACATTACCACCCAGTCAAGTAAAGTTCCCAGTTCTCTCTCCCTTAATTTTACTTCGACTTCTATTTACTAGAAAGTATAGCACAGCCGTTAGGAAATGAGGATGGCATTAATGACACCGTAAACATGGAAAAAGTCGTAAAAATTTGTGTATAATATCGACAACCGCTCACCATCACCACCACCACCGCACCGCCAAAAAACAACAACGACAGTAACGTAACAGGAACAAGAATCAACAACGTTGACGACGTTTTGGAACCAACTGGAATAATGGAATGACAGACAGATGCAAGGGATGTGGATGGATGGCTGGTGAAGTAATGGTGAAAGCCTGAAAGGAGACGAATGAGTTGTTGCTTGCGTTGCAAAAGCGGTGGACGACGGTGAGGGTGGCGGTGGTTCGGTAGTGGAGGGAAACTGTTCTCCTACTTCACCGCAAAAACTAATGGAATAAACGTTCGACGTTCCTCTAATGATTGTTACGCTTAAAACGGCAGCGAAGAAGAAGACAAAACAAAAAAGAGTTGTGTAAGGGATTTTGCCAGATGTTTCCGTGTATCCTACTACTACCACCACCGCTCGCAGTTACGCAAGAGAGAGAACTTCCACAGGATGATGACGATGATGAGTTTTTGTTTGCATGAAAATAGTTTGTAAAACTAGAAGAAATTTCAAGCGAAGATGATCATCATCATCGAGAAGCATACTTAATGTATTGTATCGACTTAAAGTATTTTGTGTATTTAGTTTTATGGATGGGAAAATTGCTTGAAAATTCAAAACAAAATATTAAAATACAGATAAAAACGTAACTCTTCTCGTTACAAAATAAATTCCCTGCTTACTACTACAGGAAATATGGTGGGGAAGATTGCGATGCGTTGAGAGAGAAGAGGATAAAGTCAAGTTGAAAAGAGGGAAATTGTGTACTACGAGGAAGATTATCATGCGTGCCTACCAAAATGCTTTCCTATATGCACCTATTTATTTTATACTTGCACGTTTATTGTAAGCTTATTTCTTCCTGAAGCTATTTAATGTTAGTTTAAGTACCACCGGGAAAGCTTTTGTCAGAAACTTGCATGATGATGATGATGATATTATTATTCTCTTTCTCCCCGTCATAGTCACAAAAGAAAAGACATGACAAGCAAGAGAGACAGATTTGCTTTATATAAAATATAAACTCAAGCTCCACTTTGTTATTAGAAGAAGAAGAAGAAGATTGTTTCTTTGAATTTTATCAAAATAATGATGATGACATTATATTCTCTGTTCTGTTCTGTTCTGTTGTAAATTCCTCTGTAAAATCATTTAAGTAGTTTATTTAAGTGCTTTGGCCTTGCGTAACGTAAACGTAAAATAGTAATCAAGGTAAAGTTATTATTTCGAGAAGAAGAAGAAATGAAGAACTTGAGAACTGGTTGCATTGCTGTTGCTGTTGGACTGTCATTATTGTTTCCAGCTTCAACTTAACTTCGTTAATAGAGACGTATTCAGGATTCAGGAGGAAAATAAATAAAGGAAGGAAAAAGAAAGAAACGTGAGGAGATGAACAAGGTGGTGGTCGTGATGGTGGTGACGGTAGACATTTATTGATTTTCTCCCTCTTTTCTGTCAGTCCTTCGTCGTAGTCGTCGTGGTTTTCACAACTCACATGCCACGCCAGCCAAGAAGAAGGAGAAGAAGAAGAAGAAATGTGCGTACTTGACTAAATATGTGACTGTGAGTGAGTAAAAAAGTAAAGTGCTGCATCTGACTGTGAGTTTGAGTTGTCAGAGCTTGTTCCTTTCAGTTTCCTTTTTTCTGTTACTTTCCTCACTTCCGTGTGGAGTCTTATTTTTCTTTCCCTAGGTTTCTCTCTGTACACAACCCGTTTATGTTATATTTATGTATGTAAGCCTTTGTACATAAGAATATAAACGTTTCTGAATTGGAAAATAGAAAATCTATGCTCAAGTAAGGTAGCTTGAGGAAAGGAATGGAAAGTACGCATATAGGTTTCGTCCGTTGCTGGTCTCAGGTTTCAAATCCTTTCCTTTCTGCTCACTTTTTTTCTCTACAGATTTTATTTTTCTATTCTCTGTTTCGTTTCTCCCTGGAAGCTTCTTTTACTCTCGCTCAAGAGGACTGTGAAAATAGAAGAAGAGGAAGACGAGGAGAAAAGAAGAGCATGATGATGATTAAAACAATTTCTTTTTCTGACTTCTCTCAGCCACTCTTTTGCCTCCTCGTAGTAGTAAGAAAGCTGCTGCTACAAAACACATAAGGAGGAAGAAAAAGAGGAGGAAATGAAATGGGAAAGTGTAGCGTTTCCGTGATCCACGACAACTAAAAGGAATATTCCTGCTACAATGCCACAGATAAATGCAATGCTCTCTTCTTCGTCTTCTTCTTCTTCTCAGAAAAAATCTTTATGCAGAGAAGAAAGCAATAGAAAGAAAGAAGAGAAACGAAGTCATTTCTTTCTTCCTTCTTTCTCTTGTCAAGTTGTGCAAGAGAAAAAGGCTTCTTCTTCTTCGTGGAATACAAAAGGCTTGGAAAATACAATATAACAAAAAAACGAACGAAAACTGTTTCTCCCTGGCTGCTTACGTTAGCTGATGTCTACTAAAGCTTATTTCTAAAGAAGCACCTGGTGGAAGGGTCTTCTTCGGTTAAGGAAGCTTATTGACTTTTTTTTCTTGTTTTCAAGTTTCTCCTTTTCACGTAACATGCAATAGTAGCAACCAACCTCACCTCATATTATGTATGTTGTTGAGGTGGAAGAAATACTTGTCCATTTCAACTCAAGCAGCAGCAGCAACAGCAGAGAAGCAACAGAGAATCAAGTGAAAGAAGAAATTCGATTAGAGACTAACAGCTGTAATCGGTTTAGCACCAGGAGGCAAAAACGCAGCCCATTTTTTTATTAGGAAGGAAAAGGAAAGGAAAGTTAAGCAATGAGAACTGTGAACTGGTCAACTGCGATGCGACAGTTTATCTGGTCTGATCAGCTTCCTCCCTCGGGAGACCGGTGCACTGCACTCCTAAGAAAAACGGAAGGAGAGGAGAAGGAAGTTGAAGAAGTGAAGTAAAATTATAAAAGAAAAGAAAAAAGAAAGAATAGAAAACTTTCTTTTTCTTTCTGATACGCTCTTTTTTATTTCTCAAAGTCAATCAGACTTATTCATTTTTTAAGGAAAAAAAGAAAAAAGTTTGGTGAAGGTAATAATTCTCTTTCTACAGAATTAATCTGATCTGCGTTGGTTTAATCCACTTTGCGAGAGAATGAGTGACTGACTCACTGCTGAACAAATGGAGGGAAGGGAAAGGAAAGGAAAGGAGGAGTGCATTTAATCGACTGAATGAATCATGCCATGCTATTTGCCATAACTAAAACTAAAACTTTACTTGAAGTTAAGGAGGAAGTCGAGTGGAAACTGCGAAAGAATTATGTAGGTATTTACCACCACCACCAAACATACTACAGGACACGCGCTGCTTAAATTTCACCTGAAGTGAAAAATTTCAACTTTAATGCTGCTGCTGGGATAGATTGAATGGATGGAATGAAGAGGGATTATAATTTGTGTGTGGAGTTGTGTAGTAAAGATAAAGCTTAGTTTAAGTATGCGAGCCAAGCAAGCGAGTGAGCAAGCGACTGTTGCTTTATATCGTTTTAAGCTATTAAAAGTAGGATTTTGTGTAATGAATGAGTATCTATCTATCTATGTATCTGTAGTAATAGTAATGAAATGAGGTGAAGGCGTGAGTAAAAAAATGTTTTTAAGTGTCTTGTCTATCCTCTTAAATTACAGATGTTGAAGGAGGACAAAATGAGAAGAGACTGTTAGACAACCTTCTTTCCCCCTATCAAATGTTAGAGCGACCTGTTCCTGTGGAAAATGAAACTCTTCAAGTGAGCTTTGGCCTGACACTCATGCAAATTATTGATGTGGTAAGTAAAAAGTAAAGTATATGATAATAATGATAATGATGATTAGTAGTAAGCATAATTATGATTATGATAATATTTTTTAACCTCTGCAAAGCAAAACTCAAGTATGTACACACTCCAGCTCATGAGGTTCCATACCTTCCCTATCTTATTTCCTTCTCTAAAAAAAATTTCAACTGTGTAAAAAAATTTATGACCGTTCCTTTAAATTTTCTCATTTACTTATATAATAATCCTACAATTTCATTCATTCATCCGTTCATTTGCTCGTTCCCTGAAGAGAAATTAATGGCGAAAAGAAAAATAGGACAACTACCCTCATTATGCAAACAGGATTATTCCCTTCATAATCACAATCATCATAATCATAATAATAATCATAATCATGATGATATTACGCTCTGCTGCGTTGCTGCTGAAAATTGTTGTGGTTGGTTAGTTTTTTTACTTCTGCTTCTGTTTATTGCTGAATGCTGCTGACTATGAGTATGATTATTATGATGAGGAGGATGAGGATGACTATGGAACCAGACAGAGTCATCATCATCATTCCATTTCATAATCATTAATCCCATATCCCATATTATTATTTTTATTATTAAGTATCTTCCTCTGTTGTAAAGAACTGAAGAGAAAATTTTTCCCCTGCCTTCAGCATCTTCAAAATTATCATCTTCTATGTCGACGTTTCTTCCAGTTTTAAAACTTTCTCTCTTATTTGTCCTAAATCCTGATGATGATGATGATGATGATATGTCCACTTGGAAAATGGAAATGTCTCCGCCTCCATGTTTCTTCTGCATCATTTAATTTTTAGTCCATCCAGGAGCGGCAAGGAGAACGGACTGAGATTATGACGACTTCTTATTTTATGTCTTTTTTTATGAATGGGTAGTAATATAGCCACAATTCCTTCATTCCTTCATTCATCTTTAATCATTTTCGCTCTCTTCTTCTTCTTCTTCATCTCTCATGTCAAGTTTATGCTGCTGATGATGATGATGATGATGATGATGATGAGGCTTTTCGCTTGTGTGTTCTTTATTATGCGAATAATTCATTTGAAAGTAGAAGTGTAAGCAGCAGCAGATGACCTACTTTACTTACCCATTTCCTCCTGGAAATTATTAAATTATTCACGAAAAATAGTCTCTATACAAAAGGTTGCTTGTCTGGATCATCAGCAAGCACAGCTCAGAGAGAGAGAGTTTGTAATTATGTTAAAGATGTTAGACGATGCTGATCAGTCAAGCTTTCACATTTTATGATATGCCAATTTACAGAGATAATGAGGCGTGTTAAGAAGAAGAAGATTTTTGTGTCATATTTAAATAATTACTGAAAAGAAAAGAGAAAGGTTGAAGTTGAAGTTGAAGCTGCTGAATATTAAGCAAGCAAAAAGATTATTATTAGTAAATCTTCACTTTAAAATCCTACTTTATGGAGACGGTAGAAAATTAACTGGTCAATTAAAAATATATATCTTCATTTCCTTAAATTGGTTGCTGCTCTACTCTTCCACATTTATTCTTTATTTACTCTATGAGAGTTTGTTATGGATATTATTTCATTTTATGAGATGGATTATTTGATGATGACGATAATGATAATGAAACCTGCGTCAGAGGGCTTCTTTCCACTTTATCTGGACCATCTTAACTTAATCAAGATTT